>JARHVA010000292.1:5805000-5872500 GCA_037957365.1 Torreya grandis | reverse complement strand
TCCTTATTTCTGCATATGCCTCTTGTTCATGTGTCTCTATGCAATAGAGTTTTGGACTTATGTTTTTTCAAAATTCACTTATACTAAACTAATTCTTTCCCCAATTATTGCATTTTTCGTTCATGTACTTGCACATATTCATGTGTTATTTATCCTATGAGTCTGCCTTTGAGCATGGGTCTCTTCATTGTTTGACCCTTCTTCCCTTCTTATTTAGGCTTTTCACTCATATATGGAAGTTTTATATCAATTTGATAAATGTGATTTATCTTGTTTCTCTCAATCAATGGGACTAGAGACAATGAGTTGTCTTTTTTTTAACTTCAACAACCCTCTTCACCTTAATGATGTTACATTTATTTTTTATCTTAACACAACCTTATTTTAACTAATGTTTATCTTGAATTTACGTTGGAAATGCATTATTTATTTCTTTGTGAGGGAGAGTCATAATTTATAGGTTATTCAATAGATTTTTTCGAATACATTTTATATCTATGTGGTTTTTATTTTCACTTCATCATCTTTCAAACATTCATCCTCTGTTGTGAGTAGTTTTCCCATCACTTTATATTTTTTTGAATTTTTTTGATATTGACATCAATTTTATCAACATCCATGTAATGCATTGTTATTCCATATGTCATAGTCAACCATGTTGTCATGCTTCCATCTTACTGCCAAAATTTCACTAATGTGAAGTGCGTCATTAAATAAAACTCTATGGTTTCCTTATAAACCTTGTACATGCCACATGGTATGTGTCACTCTTTCCAAAATTGTTCCACCATGTTATCATACCACATTTGCATTTTATTTTTGTACGATGGTGTCATTGAATTCTTGCACAAGTGCTCTTTGTACCAGTCTTCAAGGGAATCCTTCCATGTGAACCACAATATGTGATGGGCCTGGAATCCCACTTTTTTTTAGTACCATTAAGATGAGGATCACATGACATGTGAAAATTCATTATTTTAAGTGTACCACCTCCACGATACTTACCCATTATTATGCAATGTAACATGTAAAACTATATCTCACCATGTGTACCCCAATTTAGTGGGAAATGTATATCATTTATTTTGATATGGATTCCATTGAGATGCCACAGTCATATTTGTATTGCTCAGATACAGAATGACGTGTGCAAACTTTCTCTTCAATATATAAAGCACAAATATGTATCCTCCTCTCTTTGTGCCAAGTTGTTTGGTTACAGTATCTACATACCTACTATTCATTTTCATGTGTATGTTTTCCCCACTATTATTCAAACTTATGATTATGTCAATTCACATAGGAGATATCCATATCACTTTTGTTGGTGTTAAAATTATTTCACACGTAGGATTTAGCTTACTTAGGTCAAGTGTATAACCCACAACTTTAGATATTTATTGTTAGCTAGATTTTAAAAATAAGAAATTAAGCTTACCTTTTTCTTAGCCAATAGGAGTTGCCTAAATTTTGACCAAGCACAATTAAGGGGTGATAGTATATTTTTTTGATTTATCCTTCTATGCATATGCTCTTATCATGTTTTTTCACTCTCTTCTTTTTATACCTACTTTTTCCAAATTTCTTAAGAGTTTCCATGGTTTTGCATCAATTTTCCTTGTAGATTGAGAGAGAGGAGTTCCCTGGTTAAGAATGTGAGATTATAAGCAGTTTATTGTCTCCTTAGAGGAGCTTCATATTGTAATATTCCTAATCAGAATATTATATGATAATTTAGATTTATTGGTATTCCCTTTAAAATAATATTTTATAAATATAGACTTTGCATTTGAAATAATAATTTAAACATATAAAATGAAATTGTATTAATTGTTTAATCTAGAGTTTTAGATTTTAAATAATAGAATGTAAATCTTCAAGGAGTTCTGTCCTTGAGTTAGTGAGATGATAAAGGTTTTCATCCTTGAAATTTGGTTATACAATTAAGGGGTTTCATCTTTAAAAGCAGTGCAAAAGTTGATGCTTGTACATGGTTATAAAGTTGAATGAATGAGTGATGATTCCATTCATACCAATTATTGATTATTAATACCTTCATAGCCTTCCATCGAAAGATATGTCTCCTCCAAGGGTGGCAACCTTCCTTATAGTTAATATTGTTTATTAATTAATTAATTAATGTTGTGTATGCTCCTTAAGTGTGGTGATCCTCTTTAAATGGGACGATATCTCCTTTTTAAATTCTCCTTAAGGTGGTGATTTCATTATTGCTAGTTTTTAAATCAAGGGTTGAGTTGTGTTTGAGGATATTATAGACCTCCCTTCCTCAAATTGCTTGTCCTCAAGCAATTGTAAATTGGGATGTTCAAGAATTACTGCTCCCTCCCACGTGTCATCTTCTATTGGAATTTTTTTCCAATGAATTAAATATTCTTTGATACTTCTATTTCTTAACTTATTTTCATGAGTATCAAGATTAATCACTAGTACTAGAATCAATTGACCTTCCTCATCAATTACAGGTAATTCCATGGAAGGAATAATATGTTGTCCAAGTACTCATTTCAGGCAAGACACATAGAAGACATTACATATAGCCTTTAAGATCTTATGTATAATTTTGGAACGACCACTAAGAAGATTCTATCTTTGTAGAGAATGAGGTCCTCTACTATTTTATAATGTTCATCTTCATTTTTTCCCTTCTAATATTACATTGGCCTACTCATCCTTAATGTATTCCATCATTATGAATGCCTCCCAATTGATTGTGTTTTTTACCATGGAGCATAAAGGTGGTCTTCTTGATAAAGCATCGATCACTACATTATCTTGTCCTTTAACATACTCAATGTCAAAATTAAACGCTTGGATGTTACTAACCCAATTTTTTTGCCTTTCATTTAAGTCCATTTTCTCTAGGAAATATTTCAATCTATTGTGATCAATTTTGACCACAAATCTTCCACATACCAAATATTACCAGAATTTAGCAAGGGCATGCATGATGGCCAACATGTTTTAATCATATATTGAGTATCTCTGCTCATGCTCTTTGAGTTTTTGACTTTCAAAATCAATGGGATGCTTATTCTACATTAAAATTGCACCAACACCTTCTCTTGATGCATCACATACCAACACGAAGGGTAATGAGAACTCTGACATTGCCAAAATTGGGCATAAACTCGTCACTTGTTTATGGCATTCAAATGTTGATTGAGTAATATTTGTCCAACTAAAAGATCCCTTATTTTCTAAATTGGTTAAAGGTGATGCTAGTTGCAAAAATCCTTTAACGTATCTCATATAATAAGTGCAAAGACCTATGAACACTCTCAATTATGTCATGTTGGTAGGAGGAGGCCAACTTATAATGGCTTGGATCTTATTTTGATTAAAATGGACTCCATACTTATTAATTATATGCCTTAAATATAGGGTTTATGTCATACGAAATTCACATTTTGACATCTTGTCAAAGAGGGATTGCTATTCTAATATGACAATCTAAATGTTGTAGATGCTCTTCTCAATTATTGTTATATATTAGAATATCATTAAAAAACCAAGATGATTTTCCTTATATTCTTACTGAATATGTGGTTCATGAAATATTAAAAATTGGATGGATCATTTGTGAGTCCAAATGGCAACACTGTAAATTCAAAATGCCCATAGTGGCATCCAAATGCCACTTTCTGAACATCTTCCTCCCTCATTCATATTTGATGGTACCTTGATCTCAAATCTATTTTTGAGAAGACAGTGGCATCATGAACTTCATTGATCTTGGGTATCAGATATTTATTCTTGATGGTATTTTTATTTAACTTCTGATAATCAATACACATTCTTAATGTCCCATCCTTAGTTTTGACTAGCATAACTGATGAAGTAAATAGATTATCACTTAGCCTAATATGACCCATCTCTAAGAGTTATCTAATGGCTTTTTCAATCTCATCCTTATAAATATTCAGATGTCAGTAAGGGTTATTTATTAGTGATTTTGTTCCAGGTTCCAACTCTGAAATGTTGGAAGCCTCTTGTTGGGGGTAGTCTAGGTGGTAAGTTCTTAAATACCTTGGCATGCCTCTTGATTATAGGTTCAATATCATTTTGTTGTGTTTCATGTTCTTCTGGTACAGCGCTGATCAAACATTATACCATCCATGTTACATGCCCCTTATTAAATGTTCTTTCCATTATTTTTGTTGTTACTATCTGAGGGCTACCATTGGCCTTGCCTTTCAAAACTATTTACCTTCCATCTAATTTGAACTTAATTTCCATTGTCTGATAGTTTTGGGTAAACTCACCCAACAAATGCAACCAGTGAAATCCTAAGACCAAATCCATTTCTCCAATATTAATGACATAGAAGTCGTCATTTATTTCATGTCCTCTCAAAGTCAGATTTAATTATGGAATTCTATTTTTACATGTAAGAGTAAATCCATAAGTAACCATTACCATAAATCTATTGAATTCTTCTATTTTTAGACCCATTTTCTTAGCCAATTTTTCATCAATAAAATTATGGGTAGCCCCACTGTCGACTAAGACTGTAATTCTTTGCCCTTGCAATGTTACTCTTACTTAGAATAGATAATATTGAGGTGCTCCTAAGAGAGTGAAAAATGTTCCTTTCATGGTCTCCTTCACCATTATTTGTGATTGGTTTCCATTTTTTAATTTTATTTCTTATTTTGTTGTATCACTTTCTAGGCCAACCTTGAAGCAGTGAACTTGCCCTTTGCCCCAGCAACGGTGGCCTAAACTCCATGGGTTTTTACAAGTAAAACATAATTCTTTCCTCCTTAATTAGTTCCTTGTTTCCAATTCTTTATTCGACTTTGGTGTCTCACAAGGCTGACATTCGCTTGTTTGTATTGGTCTCATTTGCTCATAGGATTGATTTTTTGGTGGACCACTTCCAATTGCCCTAGGTTAGATAGGTGGCATATTTATGCCTTTTAAAGTTGAAGCTTCCAAATCTAAGGCATTTTTAATATATTTTTAAAATGTTGATGGAGTAAAAGCTTTGAGCAAGCCTCTCAGAGGTTATATTAATCCTTTCGTGAATAATATTATGAGTCTCTTTTCAGACATGTTATAAACCATTATCACTAGTCTTTGAAATTATACCACATATTCATACACACTATTATTTTGTTTTAATAGTGCTAATTCCATAAAATGGACCTCATGATCTGCTCTATCAAACCTTTTGATTAATCGTTTGGAAAATTTATCATATGAATTGATATGGCTATATCCTTGTGTGACCCATCCATGGAACTATCATTCATGGGCTATATCTTCTGAATAGAGAGTCACATATTTTATTGCTTCCTCTTCCATCATTAGATGTAACAAAATATATGTGTCCAACTTTTGTATCCATGTCCTAGCCGTACATTTATTTGTTCTATCAAAAGGCAATAGTAACATTTTGCCTAATGCATGTTGCATATCCCTTTGTCTATTTTGGGGTTTATATTCTGGTTGAGATATACCTCCATTTTTTCTCATGGCCATATAATTTTTTAGGGTAATTACCTTTAGATTCCCTCTCGAAGTGATTGACATGTTTTGAAGCAAGTTATAATCTCATCATCAAATGATTTTGAAATTTATTCATCTGGTTCTTCTCTTAGAATAAATGTTGGTTGGCAATGTCGATTTGATGATGTGGTGTTTGTTTTAAATTTGTCTTGAAGATGGATGAACTATTTTCTACCTTTTGTGTATTGGAATCTATTGAGCCTATTTTTTGACACCCCTCATTTTCTTTTTCAAACAAGTACTTTGTGTTGATTCTACCATATCGATGACATTGTAATAAAATCTAAAACTACCAGTTGGGGGTCTTAGTTCATTATGACATTTAAATATGTAATTTATGTTGAAATGTTTATCATGACTTTATATGTGGTGAAATTATTACTCTGCATTACAAATGGTTTTGAAAGCATTTATAGATTTAAATAAAATTTAAGTATATCCATATAGCAGAATTCTTATTTTATGAATATCAGTTAAGGGACAAATTCATAATTTTTGTGATATATCTAAAATCATCAAGCAAATAACATTTTGTGTTTAAGATTTTAATTTAAGTGCTCAGGATGGTTTTTTGATCAATGGTGAATGAATTATATTAAAGTCGTTATAAATATTGTTGAAATTATAGTTTATGTTTAACAATATTTAAAATAATTTTGGTGACCTAAAAATATTTCTAAGGGTCTTATTTCCAAATACTTTGATAAAGTATTTGCTTTATGGTATGGGTCGAAGGTTATAGACCTTTGAATTAAAGGTGGTCTATGTAAAGTTAAATCTCTTTTCAATCGAAAGTGGTTATATGGTTTTTTGACTTACGTGGTTTTCATAAACACAAAGGTGGTGAGCGTTACTTGAGTTGGGTCTTGTGTTCGAAGCATGGTTAAAAGGTTTAAATGACAAGTAATGGTTATTAATGCACCCAAAATTTGACGTATAAAATTGTAATTTGTTTTATTTCCCCATAAATTCTAGCATTTAAGAGTGGTGTACTGTGCATCGATCCAAGATTTTTAGTGGAAGGTTTAGTGGTAACAAAGGTTATCACTATTTTTGTCAAGCTTTCTTAAATTTTTGGTGAAGTTAGAGATAAGTATTGACAAACTTGCTAGACAATCTTGTTTCAACATGTAGTCATTTAGTATTTTGAGTTAAAATAGAATGCTTAAGGTAGAGTTATTTTGGTTAGTTGTCATTCTTGACAAGCTCACGGTGGAAGCGAAGTGTTGGGCTGAAGGAAAAATTGGAAATTGTTGAAGAAATCTACAAGCAAGGTATGTTTCCATTTAGCAAGACAATTATAAGGTACTTATTTTGAAGACTTAGCTAAAATCAATATGATGAAATTTACAAACACTGGTTAAATGATGTTTTCAGTTGGTTTTCATGCAAAATGTTTATTTTTCTTAAAATAAAGGAAAATATAGTTTTTTTATAGTGCAAGATATTTCATTACAAAGTGATTTTGAAACATGCAGTATATGAGATGTATTTTGTGAAATGTAAAGTGATGATTTGTTTTTTTGCATATCGTTAAACTTTGACAAAACTTTCAAAATATCATTCTTGAAATGATTATAGAAGATACCAATTGTTGGTATAAGATTGAGCAAAATATTTGAGATTTTGATAAGATTCTTCATTTTTGTGAGAATATTTTGGGAATTTATTTATAGTTTGTTAATATCAGTTTGGTTTGAGCAGCAAGGTTTTGATTAGTTCAAAATTCTTTGTATATTTACGTGCATTTGAGTTTCAAACTCCTTTCGTATGAATAGAATATCTTATGAAACGTGCAGTTTTGTCATAAATATTATGATTGGTTCAGTTGATAGTGAATAAATTTGCATAGTGGGTTCACTGTATTATTTTTTTTGGCTTCAAAATTATTTAGATCTATGATCTTTGACATCTGTACTAAAAATTGAAAGGATATTTTGATGTTAAAAAAAGAAGATTGACAAATCTTGAACAAATTATTGATTTATCTGTTATTGACATACAATTATATTTAAAAAATTGAGACTATGATATTATTGAAAATTTATGTCTATTGAAAGTCTGAAAAGATGGGTTTATAGGATTTCTAAACAGTCAGTTCTATTTTAATTTTTTTTAATTTGTCAGTTGGTTTTGATAAAAGTGAATGAAGCTTCATGAGTGATGATTTTAGTTTTTAATGGATTATGTTTAATTTGATAATATATTATTTTCAATTTACAAATCTTTATTGAAATTTATTTATAAATTCCGCTATTTAATGAAGTTATGGATTTGATATGCGGTTTTCAAAGAATTTTGGTTGTATGTTTTATTTTTAAGAATGTCAGGGTGGACCCCCCTAATTCAAATAATAATCAGAGAAATCCATGGAGAACATAACAACCTAACAATAGGTAAAACTCTTTCTCTCATAGTTCTGTGTCTAGAGGTCATATTTCTATTGGTAAAAGATTTGGTAAGAGTTTCTCTAGACTTTTTAATAGGAAAACTCATTTGTCAATTTAGTTTGAACTATTGATCTTAATTTTTAGAATGTTTTGGAAGATTTTTCATTTAACCCTGTGAATACTAGAGGTAATTGAGATTGGAAAAGAGTTGATTGGAGAAATCATCCATATAGACGTGAAAATTCTAGTGATTTTCAAAGAATGCAAGTTGCTTTACAATTAGAAGATAATTCAATCTCCCATCATTCTCCTCATCAAGATGAACAATTACCTGGATATGACTTACAACAGGTTGCTAAGTTACACCCTTCCCGTATATTAGTATTTTTGAATTGAAAGCTTATGTCCCCTGAACCTGCTACTCCATACACCACTTATTCTAAGCTTAATCTTGCAGATTTTCCTCGTCATCAGTTGGAAGAAAGAATATTACTATTGAATAAGAAAAGGTAAGAAATTAGCCCTTCAACATCACCCATAGTAACCGGGATGGTGAAGAAAGTAAAGCTGGAAGTGGATGATGAAGAAGATGAGGAGGTAGTAAAGTTGATCCAATTCTCGACGACCAGTATGAGTTATACTGAGTACATGATTGATAAGGGTTACTTGTTAATTGAAAAGCTATCAAATTCAGAGAATGATTGAATTTTTTCAAGAATATTTGTTGCAGTTTGATACTTGTTAGATATTTGTTTTTAATTTTGCTTGATGGTGGTTTTACAGTTGAAATATTTTTAGACAAAGATATTTTGATATCAATATTTTAGTTTATATTTTAATGCATATGGATAAATGTTAGGTGTAATATTTTTCATTTAATTAATTATGTTATTTTAGATATTTTGCATAATTGTTTTATTTAAGTGATTATACTGTTTAAGGACCACCACCCAATTAGAGTCATTCCCTTTGATTTATTATTTTTAATTTTGGTCTTAAGACTTATTTTTTAAGTCTAAAACGAGTTAGATGATAATTGAAGTTTAATTGACTTAATTTCAATTAAGTCATAAACAATAACTAACTAAAAGTTAGTTATAATCCATTCTTTAACCATCTTTGGAGGAATTGATTATAAAAGAAGATCAAAATGACATAAAAGAGGAGGAACATTACATAAGTATTTTGAAAGACTTTTGATTCATTTTAAGTCCATCTTCATACTTCTTTTGGTGCAATATCTCTGAGATAAACAACTCTTATAGATAGATCAAGGACACTTTTTGTTGGAAGTAGCTACTGAGAGGGGGCAGAGGCGAGGTGGGACAGGGGCGGGGGCGGGTGAATCAGTAAAACAACAATGCTTTGTTTTTCAATACACTTAACATTCATTCATTATCATTCATATTACTTTGATTAATTTTAGACTTAGATTATTTTACTTTTAGTTATTTGATTTATTTTTTTCGTTTAAAGTGACTTAAGTTATTCAATTTAGTTTATTTCTTAACTGCGTTTTGAGTTTTTAGAATAGATGTAGTTTTATTTCTTTATTTGTTTAAGTTTAATTAGTTTATTTAGATTTTTTATTAGTTTCATTATGATTTGCTTTTAATAGAATTAGTTTATTACATTAGATTAGTGATATTTTTCTTTCTATTTATTTTCTTGCCTTTCTTAGATTTAGGTTTTTTATCTCTTTAGAATGTTAATTATTATATTTGTCTCTTTCTTTGGTTATCATTTCAATCTTTTGTTTGTATCTTTTCAATTTTTTTGTTTTTTTTCATTGGATATATTTTGAGTTAATCATAGTAAATTATATCAGTTATCAATTTATAAATATTTATAAGGAATACAAATTTTTCTTTTAGGAGTTTATCTAATTCATAGGTTTTCTCTGTCAAATAGGATTTGACTACATAATCATATATGTTTCTTACTTTCAAGAAAACATTTGATTTCTAAATTAATAATAAAGTATTGTTGAATATTTAACATATTTATTACTATCTCAGATCATTTAAAAACCCCTTTACACATCCTTTATATCCCATTTGATCTTTTAAACCAAACTATTAAACTGGTGCGATTCTATTTTAACCTTTGCGATAGGCAAAAGAGAGGATTCGTTGACATTACAAAATTAATCATCAACAGAATCGATCATCATTTTCATGGTAAACGCTATTTGTGCCATTGTATTTGCCAATTGCTCTTGGCCTAGGATAAATTTATCTACCCTCTCAATATCTTTATCGTTTACCATTTCTCCTTTTGGCTAGCTTGCCTCCTTAGTTTTATTTCTCCTTTCGTAATAGAAAATATTCTTATTGTTATATTACATATATTTTTTACTCCATAGACTGACAGGATGGAAAGCTTTGATACCACTGTAATATTTCTAATCAAAATATTTTATGATAATTTAGATTCTCTAAAATTCACTTTAAGATAATATTTTATAAATATAGACTTTGCACTTGAAATAATAATTTAAATAATAAAATGAAATTGTATTAATTATTTAATTCAGAGTTTCATATTTTAAATAATAAAATCTAAATCTTCAAGGGGTTATGTCCTTGAGTTATTGAGATGACAAGGGTTTTTATCTTTGAAATCTAGTTATATAGTTAAGATGTTTTGTCCTTAAAAGCAATGTAAACGCTGATGTTTATACATGGTTATAAAGTTGAATGAATGGGTGATGATTCCCCTCCTACCAATTATTGATTATTAATACCTTCATAGCCTTCCATCAAAAGATATGTCTCCTCCAAAGGTGGCAACTTTCATTCTAATTAATGTTATTTATTAATTAATTAACTAATATTGTGTATGCTCGTTAAGTGTGGTGCTCCTCTTTAAATAGGACGATCTCTCTTTTTTTAATTCTCTTTAAATATAGTGATTTTCTTATTGCTGATTTTTAATTTAAAAGTTGAGTTGTGTTTGAGGATATTACACATGTATATTTCATTTTTTAGTATATACATATTTTATTTCATTTATTGATTTATTTTTCTATTTATATATTGTTTGAATTTGTTGAAAAGAAGATACTAGTTTATTTAGAGTTAGATTTTACCCTATATACTTTAAGAATACTCTCACATAACATTAGAGCCTTGATTCTACACATTTACAACATGGTATATAAAAAATGTGTACTTTTTTTTTTTGGCTTTTAGGAGCTCTTGATATATATTTAGCTTATATGGTTTCAAAATACCATTTTTTTTTCATTTGGATTTTGAGAAACAATTATGGGTTTTTTATTTCATGGTCTCAATAAATATTTTTAGGAATATTTTGGGCTGTTTTCAATTTTATAGGTTGCTACAAATTATTTTAAAAGAGTAAAGATAAGTTTTTGAGAAGTTAGGAAAATTTATAAAATTAAAAAAAAATAAATAAATTATAGTTTATTTTTAGCATGCATTTGAAGTTTGTAGGTCTTAGAAGAATCAGGGTTTCCATGAACAATTTTCATGAGTTTTTTGAAAAAACTATACATTATTATATTTTTTATAATTCAAATATTTTTTTAAATAAAATGTGAATTTTTCTTCTAAATTAATTTTTAAACTCAAAAAAATACAAATAAACATAACATAAAACAAAATTTTAGAAAACTAGTGTAACATTGCCTTGTGACCCTCATGACCTATATAGTCCTCCCCTACAACACTTGAAGTGCCCATAATACCCAACACCTACACCCTACTTCCCCCAACTCTGGTCATGGTTCCCCCTACTCCGATCATGGTTCCCCCTACTCTAACCCTATATGTTGTCACTTTATCAACGTTCCTACTACTTCCTTCATGTTTTGAGCACTATGCAGAGTCCCAACGTCTTAAACATCACTATTTTACAACGCAATAATTACCAATTAGCATGCCTACCACCAATACCCCACTAGACATCCAAGGATATTGGAGGTCTATCCCAACCTCCTTTGATGACCCTTTTTTCCTCCTAGGCCCCTTTTCCCTTGGTAATTTTATATATTGGAGCTATTTTTGTGATCCCCAAGACCCCCGAGGTCCCTTAATCCAAATTTTTTTTTAGAGCACCAAAGACTAGATGGTGGATCTTTTGTGGCAAGAGGTCATACGCCCCACAAAACTTGTTTTTTATGCCACTCTATTATGTCCTCCCTGCAGGGCTTATTTCTTCGACTGGTTATATCTTACTAATGATGTGACGAAACTCAATGTTGTTGTTTTTAAGTTACAATATTTTTTAATAATATTCTCTATTTACCGAATCCATGTTTTCATTTCACATGCCTTCCCGGCCCATTTGGTACACATATTTCATAGTGCCATATATTTTTGTTGGTGACTTAGATTTGAGTGAATATTTTTTTGACCATTATTTTTTTCCAAATTGGATCCAAAACTGCAATTAGATTTCATTCATATTTTATAGAAATATTTTCTTATGTTTACCATTTTGTACATGGGGGGAAAATTGACGTATGTTACAAAATTTTAAGCAATTCGAGGGATTTTCTCATCTTTTAGATTTTTTTTGCTTCATTATGAGGATCTTCATCGGGCATTGTGTCAATTTATTCATTGTAATATATTTATAATAAGACTTTCACACATTTAATCAAAAAAATAATAACTTTAGTCAGTAAATAATATGATTTTGAATGTTATGTTGAAGGTTTTTATGAGTAATTATATTCACCATTTCTCACTCCTATTAATAAATGGTTATAGTGGTAGTGTGCTAAAATGGGTCACCTTCTCTATTATTATCATCAAAAATACATGAGAAATAAATTTCAATTGGATAAATTACTACTCATGTAGGTCATTTGGGTAAATGACTAAATACACACGAGTAAAAATCCCACTAAAATTCATATTTAATTAAAATTACTAGTGAAAGCCTTTAACGTAACATTGTAAATACATGATTGGGTTATCATGAGTTAAACCCACATTGGTAATAATTACGAGGCAAGAATTATTTATTAGGCACTACACTCACCAAAATATTTGCCAATGGGGAAGACACTAGAGGGTGAGAATCCCCAAGTAGTGAATTAAATTCACCATTCCTTCCCATACTAACAAAGGCTTACACTGGTTGTGTACTAAAGTGGGTCCCCTTGCCTTATGATTATCACCAAAAATACATGAGTAAAAAATGTCATTTCGATAAATGACTAAAATACACATGAGTAAAAATCCCACTAAAATTAACATCTAATTAAAATTGCTCATGAAAGACTTCAAATTAACATTAAAAATACATGATTTGGTTGTCATTGGGTTAATCCCACATTGATAATAATTACAAGATAAGGAGGCTTGAGGGTGAAAAGCCCAAAGTGGTGAATTAAATTCATCATTCCTTCCCTTACTAAGAAATGTGTATAGTGGTTGTGTACTAAAGTGGGTCCCCTTTCCTTGTGATTATCACCAAAAATACATGAGTAAAAAATGTCATTTGGATAAATAGATACTTGTGAAAGCCTTCAACTTAACATCAAAATTACATGATTGGGTTATTACAAGATAAGGATGATTTATTAGGCACTACACTCACTAAAATATTTGCCAATGGAAAAAGAAGCTTGAGGGTGAAAAGCCCAAAGTGGTGAATTAAATTCATCATTCCTCCCCTTACTAAGAAATGCTTATAGTGGTTGTGTACTAAAGTGGGTCCCCTTTCCTTGTGATTATCACCAAAACTACATGAGTAAAAAATATCATTTGGATAAATAGATACTTTTGAAAACCTTCAACTTAACATTAAAATTACATGATTGGGTTATTACAAGATAAAGATGATTTATTAGGTACTACACTCACCAAAATATTTGTCAATGGAAAAAGAGGCTTGAGGGTGAAAAGCCCAAAGTGGTGAATTAAATTCATCATTCCTCCCCTTACTAAGAAATGCTTATAGTGGTTGTGTACTAAAGTGGGTCCCCTTTCCTTGTGATTATCACCAAAAATACATGAGTAACAAATGTCATTTGGATAAATAGATACTTGTGAAAGCCTTCAACTTAACATTAAAATTACATGATTGGGTTAATCCTACATTGGTAATAATTATGAAACAAGGATGATTTATTAGGAACTACACTGAGGCTAGAGGGTGAGAAGCTCGAAGTGGTGAATTACATTATGCATTCCTACCCCATAAGTATTAAAGTGGGTCCCCTTGCATTGTGATTATCACAAAAAATATATAAATAAAATAAATTCATTTGGGTAAATGACTACTCATGGAAGTCGTTTGAGTAAATGACTAAATGCACATGAGTACAAATCCCACTAAAATTAATATCTAATTATAACTACTTGTTAAAGTTTTCAAGTTAACATTAAAAACACATGATTGGGTTGTCATTGGGTTAATCCCACATTGGTAATAATTGTGAGACAATGATGATTTATTAGGCACTGCACTCACCAAAAGCTTTGCCAATGGGGAAAGAGGCTAGAGGGTCAGATGTTTGAAGTGGTGAATTACATTCACCATTCCTTCCTCCGACTAACAAATGATTACAGTGGTTGTGTGATAACTTTGGTCCCTTTGCCTTATGATTATCACCATAAACACATGATAAAAAAATGTCATTTAGACAAATGGCTAAAATGCACAAGAGTAAAAATCTCACTAAAATTAATATCTAATTAAAATTACTTGTGAAAGCCTTCAACTTTATACTAAAAATACATGATTGGATTGTCATTGGGTGAATCCCACATTGGTAATAATTGTGATACAATGATGATTTATTTGTCACTACACTCACTAAAAGCTTTTCCAATGAGAAAAGAGGCTAGAGGGTGAGAAACCTAAAGTGATGAATTACCTTCACCATTCCTTCCTAATACTAGCAAATGCTTATAGTGGTTATGTGCAAAAGTGGGTCCCCTTGCCTTGTGATTATAACCAAAAATACATGAGTAAAAAATGTCATTTGGCTAAATGACTACTCATGGAGGTCATTTGGGAAAATGACTAAAATACATGAGTAAAAATCACATTAAAAATGATAAATAATTAAGAATGCTCATGAAAGCCTTCAACTTATCATAAAAAATATGTGATTGGGTTGTTAGTGGGTTAATCCCACATTGGTAATAAAAATGAGGAAATGATGATTTATTAGGCACTATATTCACCAAAAGCTTTTCCAATGGGGAAAGAGGCTAGAGGGTAAGAACACTGAAGTGGTGAGTTACATTCACCATTCTTCCCCTACTAACAAATGCTTACAGTGGTTGTGTACTAAAGTGGGTCCCCTTGCCCTATGATTATCACCAAAAATATATGAATAAAAAATGTCATTTGGGTAAATGACTACTCATGGAGATCAATTGGGTAAATGACTATAATACACATGAGTATAAATCTCACTAAAATAAATATCTAATTAAAATTACTCATGAAAGCCTTAAACATTACATTAAAAATACATGATTGGGTTAATTCCACATTAGTAATAATTACGAGACGTGGATAATTTATTAGGCACTACAATCACCAAAATCTTTTCCAGTGGGGAAAGGGGCTTAAGGGTGGGAATCCCAAATTGGTGAATTATAACCACCATACCCCTTCCACCCTCCCCTCCACCCTGCAACTAAAAAATGCTTATAGTAGTTGTGTGCTAAAGTGGTGCCTTGTGATTATCACAAAAAATACATGAGTAAAAAATATCATTTGGGTAAATGAATACTCATGGAGGTCATTTTGGTAAATGACTAAAATACACACAAGTAAAAATCCCACTAATTAATATCTAATATGATTTTATCTGATCTATCTAAACCTTAAAAGGACATGATCATTTTTGTTGAAGAGATAAGACAATCAAAAAATAAATAGTTTGACATTTTTCACAACATTTCGACAAATATGTCCTCATAAAAACATTTTAGGACACTATTGTACTATTATTGCAATAGATTGACACTAAGAACTCCCCTTTTATTACAACTAGTCCACCATTTGCAGTTTTATTAAAATTTAGCATGCATCCTCTCGATGGCAATGCAATTTTATATTTTGATATGTGTCCATCCATTAGTCACTTTCTATTCATTTTGTCCATTTAAATCTTGTGGTTACACACTCCAAATCATCATGCATATGTGTTTGCCTCATTTGAGAAGACACACTACTAGTTTTGGTTTCATTTTACTCTAATTTATGGTTTTTTGTAGAGAAATTAGTAAGCAATTACAATGTATTATATCACCCATCTAGCCTATCTTCTGGAATGCTCACCATAACAATGGTTATCAAGCATGAACTTCATTTCAAGGACCATTTCATATGAGATCAAAATTTGTATTTGTTCACTCCACTCTTCACGAGGACATCAAGAAATATGACCTTATTGGACTAGCCATTTGAGCTCTTCATTTATTTTGTACTTATACATAATTAGGCATGCAAGATATGATCTTCATATAGAAATATTTAGGAATGAGATGACTAATCATGGTTTAGACTCTTATAGGCATGAGTGCCATGAGTTTTCATCAGTGGATTATTTTGATTATTCACTAAATGCACAAATTATATATATGACACATAATCACCTGAAAGCATCTTTATCTTCCATTCATGTTCAACTTAGATGGATTATAATTTGGTTTTGGTGATATCGACAATATTCCTTGCATGGTATATATCAATGATCTAGATGTATTATTCACCCAATTCACTCTTGCACCAATCATACTTTATAGCATTGCTTCCTTATTGGATAAACTACCATCTTCATTATGACTTCTTTAATAGATTAATCATCTCCAATTGAGTGCAGAGTAATTTATATTTTCCCTAACATATGCTTGTCTACTTTGGTGTTATTTTTGGATCCATGTGATAGATTTTCAGGCATCGACAATGAAATCCTTGTGGCATATCTCCTATTTTTTATGATATACTTGACAAAAGTATTCATTGGAGTATTTTGGGAACCATGTGATATTTTTACATTAGATTTATAATATTTTTTTAATCCACTTCACCAAATTCAAAATTAAGGGGGGAGTTTTTGTATTACTATCTAAGGGTATTTTGTACTATTTTCTTAGGTTATTCATGTGGCACATATTAACACCTTCAAAAACTTGTGTTGTTACACTATTTTTTTGAGAGATACTTTTGGCATATCTCATTTTTATAGATAAATTATTTATATTTATTTTACATAAGTGTCTCATTATCCTAGTTGTTAGGACCCATATCTACATTTGAGACTCGTTTATTTTGTACAACCTACATAAGTTGCACTTAAGGGGGGTGTTGGTGTTGTCATTATGTCACACCTAAGTTTCAACTTACTTAGGTTAGTTTTATAACCTATAATTTTAAATATTTATCATCATCTATCTTATAGAAATTTAAAATTGGGGTTATTTTTTCTCAATTAGTAGGATTCGACCTCTCTTAGAGTCAATAATAGTTTCCTAAATTTTGATCAAACATAATTAGGGGGTGAGACTATAGTATTTCTTATAAATATTTTGATTTATCCTCATGTCTCTATTTGTACGCGCGTGCGCGCGCGCGCGCACACACACACACACACACACACACACACACACACACACACACACACACACACACACACACACACACACACACACACATGTATGTGTGTGTGTACACGCACGTGTGTGTGTACACTCACGTGTGTTTTTTCCCATGAGATTTTTATTTTCTTCTTATTTATGCATTTTTTAGGATTTATTAGGAGACTCCATGGTTTTGCATTAGATTTCCATGTATATATATATATATATATATATATATATATATATATATATATATATATATAGAGAGAGAGAGAGAGAGAGAGAGAGAGAGAGAGAGAGAGAGAAGTATACGAGTTAAACTTGTGAGCTTCTATGTGGTTTATTATATCTCTAAAGGAGATTCATGTGTATTTAATTTCTTAGTATATAAAAATTTACTTTCATTTGCTGATTTATTTTTTGTGTTTGTGCATCATCTAGATTCAATTCAAAAAAGACCTTGACTAATTTTGAACTAGGGTTTACCCTATGTGCTATTATAATTCTCTCATAATTCATCCTATGGATGACAATCTTCCTTCATATGTTGATGAGATCAAAAAATTGATGAGTTCATCAAGTTTTCCAAAATAGGGCAACTCATGTAACTATATTACTTCATTATCCCTAACTTTAACGATAACCATGCCATCAATAAGGATGTTCCCATTAGCATCATTTTACTTTATCTTCATATAAAAATCACTTCATATTAATTGGTTTTACTTCTCCTTTTAGTGATTGAAGTATTCAATAATCTATTACCCGCAACATGATTTCAACTCTTCTCCATTTGACACAAAAACTAGGTAACACATTAATGGATGAAAGAGTGGGATGGTTGTCTTTTTTATTTGAGGTTTTTTTACCAATAGTAGATACATACTATTGTGGTTGGGTTTTATGGGGTTCCACAAGTTTTTTTTAGTGTGCTTGGTTCTTCCTAAATTATTATATCATCTACCATTTTATGTGTTTCCATTGGTCTGGTTGTAATCCTAACACTAATATTACACATTATTTTTTGGTTCACCATTTGGGTCTTCAGTTGATCCATAAACTAGGTGGATATTCTAAACTAATATTTACCAACAAGGATCCTATGCTCTTAACTCAATTAGTGATCGATAGATATTTGTTATAAACTGCTAAAATAAAGATAAATGAGTGATATAAATGAAATGAGTATAATAATGAACATAAGAAGGAAGCAAAATATAACATAAAGCATAAGATGAAATCAAGGTTTGACTTGGATAAACCCCTATGGGAAAAAATCTCGTGGGTGAAGTAAATGTACGGAAAAAATCTCGTGGGTGAAGTAAATTTACTCCTCTTCCTCTATGAAACTCAACAAATTTACAAGTTACTACCAAACATGTCCTTCATGGACAAACTCTTCACTATCATATTATCCAAAACTTCCACACACAACTACTTTGCACTTTTTAGATACTTCACATAGAACCAACACAACTGAAAATAATCACTTATAACTGGGAAACAATGAGATGACATGAACAAGGACCAAAACTTGAAACTTGTAATGTGAATCCAACTCCAATATTTCTCATTAACTTCTTTGATGTCCTCTACCTTCAACAGAGGTTGTGCTTATGCCATATCACCATAGAACCTACCCAAGGACTCAAATGAACTATAATGAGGAAATGGGAATGTTTTCAACTATTCACATTCCCATATTTTTTATGGTGGTAAAACCACTATAAAATACAAACTGGTGGTTACACAACCACCACTTGTGCAAACCAATGGTTTCATCATCTATGATAAACCACTTAAATTCAAGAGATGATTTTTTTTAACTTCATCATTATTAATATGTATAGATCATATTCATACTGATTCTACCACTACAACTTATCTAAACTGATGTTTTAACATGAATTATCTTATATTGGTGTCTTACAAAAATGAGTTACATAAATTGGGCATAGTTAAAACATATACCAAGTATAAATAGTACATCAGATCAATATTTTAAATCATACATTCCTAGTTTGAGGATTTTAAGTTCTTAAAGGATCTAGGAACTCTAAATGTGAGTAAATATCTTCCCCACATCTTCTTTGGAATACCATTTGGATTTTTAGGGTAGTTGAACCTTTAACCCAACCCCATCTTATTGTTTTTCTCTCCTTCTTATATAGCATAACGTCCTCCAATTACAACTAACTATCAAAATTGAGGTCTTCAATTGAAGGTATAAACCTTCAACATCAAAGGATCAAAGAGATGTAAATTCTTAACATTGACAACTAAATAAATCTTCATACAAAGAGGTAAATCAAGCCTAAATGCATTCTTTCCCACTTGTTCAATAATTTAAAATGGACCACACCTAAGAGGATTAAGATTATTATTCTTACCTTAGAGTTTATCTTTGCTCAAGTAAAATCATACCTTATCTCTAACAAGGAAACTATGCCCATTCCTCTATCGATATTTTCTTGCTTTGTACTTGGCTTGTTACTCCTTTAACCTCTTCTGCACTTCGAGGTGAATTTGCTAAATATTCTAAATGAAATTTTTAGCTTTGTGAACTTATTAATCCACTTTCCTATTTCCTTTATATGGTTGTCTCAAAAAAACATCAAATGCACATGGAGGTAAGTATTCAAAGCAAGTTTCAAAAGTAGTTTTTAAGTAGAAAAATGCATTGCCTTGTTATAAGAATGTTGAATATGCACCAAATTTCATCCCAAGTCTTAGGATGCTTCCTATTGTAACTTCTAAAGAGTTTTACCAATGTTTTTTTCACGACTTTTATTTTCCCATTAGCTTTTAGGTGAAAATGAGAGACTGTTTTAGTTTGATATACATCTTATCCCATAATGTGGCCCAAAACATACCAAAACATATTAAGTCCCAACCTGAAACAATAGAACTAGGCAAACCAAAATGAACCCACATTAGTAAAAAAAAAAAATCAACTACATCACTTCCTTTGAGGGTCTTCTTACAAGGAATAAGAATACACATATTCTTAAATCGGTCCACAACCAAAATAGAGATAGTCATGCCCCTTCTTTGACATAGGCAACCCACTACAAAATCCATGAAAATGTTTTCCTATGGCCTAGAAAGAACTGGTAATGGCATATATGAATCCAATTTCCTACTAATAGTATTTATTTTACTACATAAAACATATTCCCTTATGAACATAACAACATTAAATTGCATATTAGGCCAATCAACATACATTTGTAAATGTGAAACAATCTTTGTAACACCAAAATTTCTTAAATTTTTTGAAGTATGTGTTTCCCTCATCAGCTAAACTCTTTTCTCCTTAGGCACACAACACTTGATAAACTTGTAGAGAAACACATCTTAAAGGTAATAGTCCTCCTTAGGCTCAAATATTGCACATTGGGACATTTTTGCTTGAGGAAATGGCTCAGCAAAATCTGTATCATGCTCATATGCCTCTACATGAGACTCAAACATAAAAGGCTCAAGTGGATTTATGGTGCCCATGGATGAAAGTAAAGGGGGTCTAGATAATAATTAATTTAGCTTTTTAGTCACAACTTTCTTATATTTGATAATCAAAGGAAATTGTTTCAAAAACCCCATCCACTTATAGTGTCTAGCTTGTTGAATTTTCGTTTGAGCTTGTAAATATTAGAGAGGTTGTTGATCCATAGGGATAATAGTTTATACACCCATAAGATAGTGTTTTCATTTCTTGAATGGTTAAACAAGATTATATAGTTCTTTATCATATGTAAAATAATTCATAATTTTTCCATCAAATAACTCTTAATGGTAACATACGACTTACCTCCTTGTACTAAGACACCCCCCATAACAGAGCTATCATATATATCCACCTAAAATGGTAGTTTCAAGTTAGGAAAATCTAGTACCAGAGCATGGATAATCTTGTGTTTGAACATATCAAATTCATCTTGCTACTTATTATCCTAAATAAACTTATTACCACTTGTTGTCATGGCATGCAAGGTGCAGTTCTATGGAATAAAAATTCTTGATGAACTTCCTCAAAAAAATTTTGCACCAGCCAAGCACCTTATTTTGGTCACATTGGGAGGCTTTGGCCAATTCATGATGGCCTATACCTTCTATAGACCAATCTTCAATTCCCCATGTCCAAGAACATGCCCTAAGAAGAGAATTGATTGTTGATAAAACTCATAATTCTTCTCATTCAACACTAACTTATTCTCCTCTAAAACTTTAAAAACTTGTTTTAAATGATTAATTACTCATCAAAATGTTTTATGAAAAAAAATTTATTCAAATAAATAATAACAAAAGAATCAATAAATGGTCTCATTACCTCATTTATTAACTGCATGAAGGTATCTAGTGCATTTCATAGCCCAAAATGTAGAACCAACCATTCATACAACCCTTTCCTTGTCTTGAATATTATTTCTAAATGCCCTCTCTTTAATTCTCACTTGTTGATACCTAGATTTCAAATCAATCTTAGTAAAATACTTAGCATGTTGTAGTTGATCAATGAGATAATCAATCCATATAACAGGTACCTATTCTTTATTTTTATTTTATTAAGTGCTTCATAATTAACACATTATCCATGAACCATCTTTATTAGGTACCAAAACAATAGGAGAACCACATGGAAAAGCACTAAAATCAATTACACCTTAATTAATTAAATATTGTAGCTATTGTTTTAACTCATTAGCATTTTCAAGGACTATCTATAAAACCCAATATTTAGATTTAAATTGTTCAAAAACTACTAAATGTCATGCTCAATAGGCCTTAGAGGTGGTAACCCTTTGGCCTCATGTTAAACCTCATTGAAATACTACACCAACTCTATTATTATATGTTACTCATTTTTAGTAAACATGTTACAAAAATATTTATGTGCAACCACTTTTTTATATTGAATATCTCTCAAAATAAGCAAAAAAAACTTTTCACTTGCATTAATAAACCTTCTAGCTTAAGAGGCACTTACCAAAGAGATTATAAAATCACCTTTGTAATCTAAAATGATGTATCTATTTCTGTCCCTTACCAAATGGGATTGATTGGCTCTCTTCATAAAGACATCATCCCAAATACATAAGTAAGGGATTTCAAAAACTAAAACACAAACATCAAGATACACAACATCCATTATAACTTCGTCAATGAAATGTGCATTAATACAAAATTTAACTTTACATTTCTTGGTCATCTTGATGTGTACACCTTTATTCACCCAACCTAAATAATATGGGCTTGGATGATTGTGAGTCTCTATCCCCAATTTGTATACTAACTCCTTTCTTATCAAAATTGATTTTGGACAAGTATAAAAAAGATCATCCACTTTTGTTTTCTTCATCTGAAATTTAATATGGAAAATATTATAAAATTCATTCCTTGATCACTAATACTACACAAATATCCATATCTATAGATAAAAGTATAACACAAGTCTAATATACATCAAAGTTTCAACCAATGACTTCACCTTTTATAGAGGACACAACCTTATTCTTATTCATGTTCTTTAATAGATGTAATTTTGGACATAGCTTTCAACATTAATCCTTAGCGTGACTATCAACATCACAAGGCCTACAATGCCTTTTAGTATCCTTATTATAACTAAAATTAACTTTATGTTTACCTTTCTCTTTATGCTTTCAAACACCTTGTTGCTTGGAATCATTTTTAGGGGCACATGGAGCCTTCTTCTTGTCCCTCTCTAAGTAGTGATCTTGAGAACAAGACTCATCTACATCTGTAGGCTTGGCCAAGAGGATGGGTCTCCTCAAATGGATATGGAGTCCACCAACATACTTCATCAAGATGTTGCGGTCTGTTATATCCTTTCCCATTTGGACTACCTTATTGTATAACTCACTTGTGTACTCCTACATGCTTTAGCCTTGTTTTTGCCTAAGACATTGCCAATGCATGTACCTCACTTCCTAATTATAAAATAGGATAAAAATGTTTCTTGATTAACATTTTAAAATCATCCCACTTAGTAATAGGAGGAATCTTCTTAATAACTAAGGTATGAACATAACTCTCAAACCAATTTAAATCGTGATTGGATTATTTTAGCCTTACAAAATAAATTTGTTGGCTCTCATTAATATGATGTAAACTAAAATATACCTCTAGTTGGGCTAGCCAATGGTTTGGCCTCTTTGCATTCACATCTTTTTCTAATGGTTGAATCTCCATCTTCACCTAAAGCTTGAATGGAGTTGGATCTTGGTTGGTACATCGCCATTCATCCACCTTCTCATGCTCTAGAGTGTATTACTTATTTTATTTTAGTGCCTCTATATAAACACCAAGATTATCCATGATAATCCCCTCAATGGCCTCCAACTAATCAAGTTTTCTCATAGAAAAAGATATGTTAGCTACCCTTCAATCTTGAAAACCTACTCATCTATTGTATGTGCATTATTTTCATCATAAAGTTCCATATTTGTGATCTCTTGATTCCACTTCCTCGTGGAATTTTTTTTTGTAAAGGGAACTAGGACACCTTGACCACTAACGCTACTTGCTCTATTGACAAGCCTAAACTACAATGCAGTCACAAACACAAAAGGAACCACACAAAAGTATTGATACTAAACTAGCTATGATATTAACTCGATTCATAAACTAGGTGGATATTCCACATGAAGCTTCACCAAAATGGATCATATACTCATGACTCAATTAATGATTGATAGAAGGTTGTTCTAGACTACTCAAACAAAGATAAACAAGTACATGAAATGAAATGTGTAGAATATTAAACATAAGAAGGAAACATAAGATACACAAATAATAATATGAGCTCAATATTTGACTTGTAAAAATTTGGTGTGGTAAAAAATCTAGCAGGCGAGGAAAATGCACTCCTATTACACTATGAATAATAAAAAATGTACAAATTATAGCCAGACATGGCCTTCATGGATAGAGTCTTTAGTATTACACTATCTAAAGCTTGCACACATAACTACTTTCCACTTTTTATATGCTTCACAAAGAACCAACATAGTTAAAATAATCACTCATAACTAGGAAACAATGAGATAACTTGAATAAGGACCCAAACTTACAACTTCCAATGTGAATTCAAATCCAATACTTATCACTAACTCCTATGACATCCTCTACCTTAAACAGAGGTTTTATATAATCCCTCTTTCCTTGGAACCCACCAAATAACTCAAAAAACCATCATGAGGAAGTGGGAAAGTTAGAAACTATTCAATTCCTATATTTTGTATGGTGGTGAAATTTCCATAGAATATAGACTAGCATCTACAAAACCTTATTGTTGGTTATGAAATTTTTACCTATAAATACTAATAATTACGTAACAGCCAAAGCCATTATGTAACTGCCACCTACACAAACTAGTGGTTTCATTATCTGTGACAAATCCTTAGATTTGAGAGCTAAAAATTGTTGACTTCACCATCATGAGGATTTATAGATCATATTCATACTAATTATACCATTACAAGTTATCTGCATTAATTTTTTAACTTGAAGTATCTTACAATAGTGTCTTACAAGCATGAATTACATAAATTTGGCATAGTGGAAACATATAGCAGCTATATTTAGCACATTGGATTCATATTTTGGATCATCAGTTCTTCCTTATTGCCTATAACATCACTACTATTTATCCCCATTAACTTTCCATGTTGATGTGCTAGAGCTGTTTGAAATTCTCACCTTGGATTCCATATATTTCTTGGACATGATCTTCTTCTTATCATGCCAAATTTTTATGTGAAATCTCGGTGGTAAATGGTTCAATTTTATTCTTAGTTATATAATGTTTGATGTATTCACCTACTCTACTCCCACTTTAAAAAAAATTGTGTTATCATGGTGATGTCACTCTCCCACACTACTTTTATTATGGTGAGACCTACATAATTTTACCTCTTCACATTCCTAGGTTCTGCACACATTTTCCTTTCATGTAATACCCTACCTTGAATTTATCTTGTATCTTTATATTTTTTTGTATTTATTTTACCAGACATCCACATTCCTTTTGTTTTATGTAATTTTTTTGCATCATTGCGCCTACCTATATTTTAGACAATAAATATTTCTCTTGTAATATCCATTATCTTTCCCCATAATAATTATGTGCTACATACTTGTGCACATTTATTCTCCATTCTTGTCTTTGATACTTTTTTCTATTTCAATACCCCATCTCTCATGTGTTTTTGTATGCAACATCATTGTGTGATTCTTCCTTATTCATATTAATTCTATCAATTGAATCTTAATAATTTGATATATATCAAGCTACTATTTATTGGCAACACTTATCGTGCATAAGTATGTCCTGCACAAAGATAAACTTGGGGATAAAACCTTCTTATTATGAAAAAACAAGCCAAGAAATAAATGACTGAAATAGTAATAATTATGTGTTACAATTTTTCTTAGATAATAGCCTTATTGGAAAAAACTATTTGGTGAATTAATCAAAGTATGGATTAATTCTACTTTCATTAAAATAACTTAATATCATTTCAACGTTTAAATTTCACAAATTGCATGTGTTAGTATAAATAGTGAAATAAATGATATAGGGCCCCATGCATCATGATGCAAGAGCATCAAGCCAACGATGTAAAGTTGATCATGAGTGTATTAGGTTTCATAGTGTCCTTCAAAAGGCACTGGAGTCCTTATAAGAGTCTAAAAGTGTTCTTAGATGGCCCTTTGACAATTTCCTACCAAAATGGGCATTTAAAAATTTAAATTATGTAAGTGTGGTTAGAAGCAATTTTGGTGTAAGGTCGATAGTGTCATCTTGTCAAATGTTATGGTAAGGTCATATAATGAGTCTAGATAGGTCTAGTAATTTGTTTTCACATACATGTCATAATGCAAATGACTTGGACTAAGGTCATTGAATGTCACTAACATGTGAAGTTAGTTGCCAAGTAAGTTAGTTGTCTAGGAGGTAGTTTCTCACATATGTAACAAGATTTTGGATTATAATAGAGGGTAGTCTCATAGATAATTAGTAGGTAGTTATTAAGAATTTAGTTATAAGTTAATGAAGATAGAGGTATGGAGGAGAAGCATGGTGAATGATAACAAAATGTAAAAAAACCTCTGTAATATGTCTAGGTGACAAAATAGTCAATTATATATGCATGAATCAATAAAAGTGAAAGAATTCAAGTGACATTCTCTATATTATTTGTGTTATTACTATTTTACAAATTATTTTTTGTTTTTAAATACTTTGAGCTATAGAAAAACATTTTGCTATGTGCAAAGTTAGTATATTAAAAGACTGTTACAATAACTTCATGTAGGTGTTGAGAACTTGAGAAGATTTGTGAAAATAACTATGTCAAGAGGGTCTAAATACAATGAAGGAGATACCAAGAATAACATCATTCATGTAAAAAATTAATTTTTTTATTCATGCTTATTATTCAGTGTTTGTCTATCAATAAGAACAATATTCGGGTATCTCGTCTGTCTACTTGCTTTATTTTGAAATGATTATGTTAATAAACTTGTTAGATGATTGAACAATGGACCATGTAGTTATTTTTTTGGTATGAAAATGTAGTAGATGAAAAACATGGTGGAATGGAACCTTGAAGGAGTATTTTAAAATGTCAAGTAAGTGTCAATGCATTAAAAACCTTTTATTCCCTTACACAGGCAGACTATGTGTACAAAAATACTGAGAAACAAGGGGAATAAAACATAGACAAAAGTAAATACAAACAAGATAATATTGGGGAAGATGTGGCTATACTTTTTAGACCTTATTAAGGTATTTTGAATGTTTTAAATCAATAAGGAATCTTTTAAACCCAATTTATACCCTCTTGGGTGGCCACAGAGCTCATAAACCCTAGTTTAGTGCATAAGGACAAAAGGTGGAATATTAGATGATTGAACTGATGAATCTTGATGATAATTAATGAACCAATAGTTTTCAATGTGATCTAATAAAATATTTAGGTTTTCAAGTATTTAGGTATAAATTTTTACAATTTTAAGAGATTGAGTTGTAGATAGACCAAATGAGGCCTAATGCAGGGCTAATTGTAAAGAATAGGAGGCTAGAAAATGGTGAATACGAATGAGTGAGATATTTAAACTTTTTGGAGAGTCATATATCAATATAGGGTATCTAATAAAGTGATAAATTTTTAAAGTATGTTCATAGCCTATTATTACAAGTGAAAAAACCCAAAAAAAAGGCTATAATGTTAAAGTAAAAGAGGGCAAAGTTGTATAAAAAGAGTTTAGTGATAAATCAAGGATTGGGTTCAAGTTGACCAAGTGAGATATGATCTATGAAGCCAATATAAGGCAAAAAAATGTGTTCAAGAAGTAGAGAAGAGATATTGAAAGTGTTTTGGGAAAGAAGCCTATAGTCTAGTGAGAGACTAGTGTATTGGATGAATGAAGGATAGAATGAGAAGATGAAATGATGTTTGAGATTTGTATGGAGAGTCAAAAGGTAGAGGGATTCAATTAATAATATTATGAATCAGGACCAAGATCAAGGAGTTGATAGATTGATAAGAGATTTGTGAAAATAACATACAAACTTTATGATTATAGGTGTCAGATATTAGGTTAGTAGAGGATGAAAGAGTTTCTCTACATCAAATAAATTATGGATATTTCCTAGGTTCTTGGCACAATGTGAATTATATAATAATAATTTTGATCCTATGCATAAAATATTTCCTTTGATATTCTTATCATACCAAATATTTTCTTGAGTCTTCAAAATCCCTTAGCTCCACCTAGACAACAACATTTTTTCATTTAGTTTCATTATATTAATGATACTTAGCTCAATTGATTCCCTATCATTAATATGTCCTAAATGTTCAATGTGTAGTGATGATACAATTTGTTGGGTGAATAGTTTATCACCAGCTAATTGATGGGCAAAATAGGTGTTTCAACCACAACAAAGGGAGATTTATCGACCAAATGTGCAGGTCAACCACATCAAAAGGGGAAAAATATCTCCTCTCATCAAGGGGAGGTTCCTTATAACTATAAAGTGCTATATATTATAAATATATAAGCTGAAAATAACACTCAGGGTAGGATAACATCATCCATCTCTCTTTTTTCAGAGATGATGTTCACAAACAAAGGAGAAATCTTGGGTGATTGTTGGAGGTACTTCTCTTCTTTCAGAAGTAATACTTAGTCAATAGCTAGATTCCTTCCTGGGTAGCAAAAGTGACCATGAGAAACCCACAAAATCACAAAGTCTTTCGTTGCTTCCCTCACTGAAACAAGGCGTAGTAACATAACAGAATGAAGTGTAGCATAAAGTCTCCACCTCAACTGCCAAAGATTAAAAGATTACAAAGGATAATGGGGGCAAAAATTCATCCCAAGATCCTTTACATAGATATGGAAAAACAAACACGCTAAAGACAATTGTGGTAGCACAAAGTCTCTCCACAGTCAGCTTTAGGACACCTTCTTGATTACTTCCACTAGTTCTACTTGTTAAATTAAATGGACAACAATGATTCTAGGAAATAGACATAAGAAAAATTTCCTAAATAACACAAGCTATTCCAGCACAAAGTCTGAAAGGTCACTTGTTTTCTCATTCAAATAAAGAAATATGGTTAACAATTTGAGCTCAAAGTCTCAGGAAATGCCTTTCAATTTGGGTAGAGTTTTGCTTCTATAACAGAGAGGTCTCCTTTGCATAAAATAAGAGATTACAATATATAGCACTCCAAGAAAGACTTGGGAACTTTTTTCATGGAATGTCCCATGTTGCATTCAATGCCTTGAATGCATTTTTAGTTCTGTCAAGGGGCCATGCTGGAACAGGGCATCGGCCTTAACTGTGGCATGCCAATTCATCTCAAATGTCTCTTTTTTAAGTATGGGTCACCTAGTCCTCTTCTTGATATATGCATAGCTATCTATTTCACCTTTACTTGATGGAGAAAAATAAGCCGCGTCCTTGAGTGTCTGCACTTTGATGTCTACTTGGTAGACTATTTCACCTACCAAAAATAAATCTCCTACACGTATTTCTAGATTTCCTATACTTGTTCTCTTTTTCCTTGTTGTATTTTGTCTCTTCCTCATGATCTAAGCTCTTGGGCTATCTTCTCACTTTTAGCTGGCTCTTTTGGCTCCTTTGGCCAGTCGCTGAGTTTGTTTTCAAGTTCTGTGTGACATTTGAAAATCAACAGTTATTTCATGACTTCTAAATTTGACGTCCATAAGGATGTCGCTGGTTGCTTGAACCACTTTGAACCTTGAACCTTTGAACCTTTGGAGTGCATCAGTTCAATGGTTTGGGCGGTCCTATCAGATCCTTGGTTCAATCGGCTCCTTGGTTCAATCGGTTGAACCATCTCTTCAAACTTATCTCTATAATCTTCCGTTTCCTTCCTTCACTCAAAGATTCCTTGTGAATTTTGAACTTCTTGAACTGGTTGAACTCTTTGAACCATTTGAACCTATGAACCATTTCGGTTCAAAGTTCAACAATTCAACAATTCATTCTCTTTCTTTGAATCCTTTTATTCTCTAAGTCTTTTGAACTTTATTGAACCTTTGAACCTTGAACCATTTCGGTTCAAAGTTCAATAGTTCATTCTCTTTTTGTAAATCCTTTGAAGTTTTGAACTCTCTGGATTCTTTTCTTTTTTGTTGAACTAATTTAACCTTTGAACTCTTTTGGTTCAAGGTTCAATGGTTCATTCTTTCTTCTTAAAAGTCTTCTTTTCTTGAAGTCCGCCGAACTTATTGAACTTTAGAACTTGCCGAAGTCTTTGAACTCATTGAACTCTTCAAAGCGGTTGAACTTCTTTGAACTCGTTGAGCGCTTAACTCTTTTTTGAACCTTTGAACCTTGCTGAAGTGGGGTTCAATGGTTCATACCATTTGTTTGAAGCCTGCCGATGGACCTTTTGGTTGAACTTCAGTGTTGAACTAGCCTTGAAATGCCTAAGTGTTTGGAACTTGTTCCTTTATGAGAGCCCACCTATTGAAGTTATTGAATCCATTGAACTTGCGAGTCCCTTGACTGAAAATGCTTGAAAATTTGAAGAACTTGAGCGCTCAAAACATTTTTTGAGAAGGGAAGAGAGAATTTTGGCTTGCAGAACCAAAATAGTTCATATGTTGTCACCAAAAACCAGTGATGGATTTTGGGAACAACACAATTAAATATATAGGTAAAATGGCCTCTTTCCCAAACACAAATTGAAAAGGTGTTTGCCTATTTCACCTTTTGTATATTTTTTTTATGCCCATAAAATAGTCGAGACTTAGCCATCATAAAATTTATGTCCCACATTAAAAATAATTGTGAGAGTTATTACCAGTACTTTTTTAAATTCCTCCACCATGCCACCGGCCTATAGATGATAAGGTGTAGTTTTTTGGTTCATAATCATAAATTCACTAAGCAACACACACATCATCTCTACTAAACCATGGTTTCCCTCTCACTTGTCAAACTCAATAAACATCCACACCTGATAATAATGTTCTCCCACATGATAAACTTTTCAACTATCATGATTGTGCAATCCTTGATATGAGCCTCTTTTCCCACCCAGTTAGATAATTTTTAATAGTAATAGGTTAACATGTGCCACTCTTGTGTAAAAATAGCCTTATTGGATTAATGAATCCAACTTTCCACTTCTCAAATGGATCTTGTGTGTAAACATAGAACCAAATGCATTTCATGCATCATATTTGGTTCCCAAATCCTTTGGAAAATATTTTATTTCTATGCATAATCCTTTGTGTCCTTATACAATATTTCCCACCATAATCATGCAAGTAAAACCTTTTATGTAGTGGCCTTTCTAGTGTAATGACCTATAAAAATGTCTATGTGGATTTTTTATAGTAATTATGTGCATTCATGATCCAACACAAACCTCCTTAGGAGTTTGTCACATCTTATTATATATAGTTCTCCCCAAACTAATTAATATTATGTGACTATTATTGAGAGTAAATTTTTTTTCTCTTATGGTCAAGCCATTGGTGTGATCTTAAAGGTAAAAAAGGCACATGTATTATAAAAATACATAAGAATTCATTGTACTATAAATAATTATGCATCATGCATATCATCCTCAATTGGTTTTACACTCTCACCTATATGCATGTGGGAAAAGTGGTCTGGATAAAAATTTAAATTTCTTGGTTTTGTAACCAATGTGAATTGAATTTATTAGAACATGAAAATTCACCTACAAATCCTTCCATGCAACTCCTATTAATTTACCAAGTACTTGAGAGACTCAAGGTTCATCTATAAGGCAAATGGAGTTACCAAAATGTGTTGGTGCAACTTTTTAAGGGCATATATCATATATAATGCTTTGAACTAATGGGTGGTATAATTATGTTTTTCTTGGGAGACCTACTTATTTGTGAAATAGATATGGTGATCAATACTACCCTCCTTTATATGTGCAAGTATCATTAAAACTACCATCCCAAAGGCATCCATGTGAATATGCTAGGGTGTCTTCTAGTTTTAGAATTGAAGGATCGGTTTGCTATCTAGTTTATCCTTGAGAGTCTTTTAGGACTCTTTTTATCTCTTATTATACACAAATTAACTATCCTTACTTTGGATATCCTCTATGGGTCATGCAATATATGCATGGTTCATGATGAACTTATAGTAATAGTCTTTATGCCTTCGTAATGTGTGTACCTGTCTTTAAGTTCACAAGGCCTCCAATTACAAAATAATTATTCTTTTGAATATCCACCGACATACCATTTTTAAAAATCACATGCCCAATAAATGTCCCAAATTATCTATCAAAGTTAGATTACTTTAGGTTTTGATGACAATCTATGGATAGACCATACACGATCCAATCCTAAAAATACACATGTATGAATTTGTGGATAAATTCATTGAACACTTCCACTACTATACACAAAAAAACCATTGGAACATTATTTAGTCCAAATGAAATCCCCATTATGTGTGAAAATTGGTCTTTACCAGGTCCTCTTTCACTATCTAGATTTTGTGATTTTATGAGAGTCCATCAATGAACATATATACTTCACTACTGCTCCTGTAATATATCTTTTGTAAATGGTGTAGGAAACATGTAATTTAAAATGATTTTTTTAGTACATGAAATTCCATGCATATTATAATCCTACCATATTTCTTGATGTCGATCACCATGGGGATAATCCAAATAAATTGATTCACCAAGTAGATTACTCATTCAACAAGCATTTTATTTGCATCCTTATTTACTATACCATGAAAGTTTGGATTAATTATATACAACCTTTTATTCATGGGCCATATGAGTTTGCATAATAATTATTTTCATGTTGTGGATTCCTTTTATCTCAATATTATTTCTATGGAATAGATCATGAAACTCACACAATCGCTAGATAATATGAGCCATCTATGTATCAGACCAATAATATATAACCTTTGTAATACTTGGATTAGATTGTATCCCAATGCTCACCTCTTTGGCATGTAGTGGTTCATTATAGTACTTAGAGTTTCTTTATTTTACACTCCTCTTTCTTCAATGTATGTTTCAACATTGAATTGGACCAAATCATCACCTAGGTATTTTTATTCCTCAACCTTGCAAAGAGACTTTAACCTTTCTAGTACTTCTTCATGCATGTATTCTTTCTTTGGATCATAACACAATGTATTTAAAACATTGTATTATATATCAAAATACCCAACTCTAGAGTTTGTTTGGTGAAATAGTTTGGAAAGTAAAGATTATTCCTACTTATACATGACACATACTCTATCCTTCTTTTTCATGTCATCATGGAATATGAACCTTTTCATATTTTTATGGGCTTATCTAGTTCTAGTTCCTTGAAGTACAATGTGAAGTTCTTCTAAACTCATCTTTTAGGATTTACCACTTTGTTATCATCCAAAGAGTCTCACTTAGAAAATACCATTTACGAGTCCATGCCCCTAAGGTACTATATAAATCTTGTATCCATAATAAAAAAGGTAGATGGAAGGCCTCTTGATTCCATACCTACACACATAGTTTTAAATTTAATGTTGGCTCAATGTCCCCTTGGTTCAAAGGTATACCTTTCCTGACATTTCTTCTTACAAATCATGTACTTATGTCTCTTTCACCTTTGGTCAATTAGAGAGTTAAGGTCTATGAGTATCCCACCACTAGGTAGATGAACTATGTATCATGTATGTAGGGTGAATATGGTGATAAATATAAATATCCTATGATATAGGCAAAGGGATAACACCATACTAGATCCAACATACATAAAACATATGGTGTCACAAAGTGGGATAGGGCTATAAGAAAGATATATTTGTAATAAATATATTAAGGATATAATTAGGAAATATATGAAAGGAATTGATGAAAAAAGACTCAACTATATCCAAGATGTAAAAGGTATAAGCTAAAGAGACATAAATTCCATTAGGTGATAACCAAGAGGTATTTAAACAAATGGATTGTAATCAATAGGTATCTAAACTAAGGTTTTAACCAAGAGGTGTAAAGAAAAGAAATAAAAAACACAAAGATAACACATACTAACAAGAATATACTAATCTAAGCATGTAAGACAATGCACCAATATAGCACACACAGACACACATATCAACAAAAACAAAGAAAGAAATAATATTGGGATAAGAAAACTTATATTGGGTTGACTTGTTGGCCATAAATCTCCCCTTGCCTCAAGTGGAACTTTATGAGAGATTTTGTAAGTGAAGATAAATATTTATAGAATAATACCTAAGTATCCTTAGATGGGGACTCCAAAGACTAGGTGTATCTTGTTAGTTCAATTAATCTTCGTATGAGCTTCAAAAACATTTTTCAAATTAGCCATCCAAAAGTGTAAGCTCATATACCCTAATTTATCTTCTTCGTAATGAGGGTGGATTTGTGTACATGATTAGAGTAAATCATATGTGTTTATTATTAAAAATTGTGTTTTGTAACCCTATAAATATGGATAAAATACCTTAAAGTCACCTATTGATATAATCATCCATTTTGATCTTAAGCCCCTTCATTTTATACTTACACAAAGAAAGTTGGACAATGTGTGCCACATGAAGTGCATAAATTACTTGTAATAATTTCAATAGTGATCAAGAACAAGAAGGGAAATGATAACAAGGAAACATATTGCATCAATAAACTTCTAATATAAGTTATCATCATAGTATTGGACACACATGACCATAACTTATTGAATTGGGTATATATATACTCAATAGACTATGAATTTACATAAGAATATACTATTATTATGTAAAATTAATAACTTCATGAATTCCACTCTAATAATCTTCTCTACAAGCTTTGACATCTATATGTTTTGACAGTGCTTCTTCCCAAAGACTCATATAAGAGGTGCACCATGCCAGGATAACAAGACACTTAAGTGTTACCAACACATGAGAAACACTTCAATAACACTTTTATTGGCCTAACATGTGCACAAAAATTGATCATCATATACAGTCTTGAATTCCTTGTTAAACACCAAACCCATGAGCAATAAGCTAGGATCTAAATTAATTTTTTTGGTTCCATCCAAGCCTTGAAAATCTATCAATATGGATTTTATGACTAGATTACCTATGAAAAGGCACTAGAATGAATTTGTATTTATTGCGATAGATAGGATTTATAATATGCCCATCATGGTTTATTGAAATAAGATAAGCAACATGAAATAAAGCATGTGCTCATTCTTCAATCATTTTTGGGTTCATTTTAAATTATTTTCATACATTATGTGTAATCATAACCCTTGGTTTGTCAGTCACTTCTAGAAATCTTTCTAGGACATGATGGATACACAATTGGAATAGTCTAAAGAATTTTATCCTTAAATAGACTGACAAATAGAAGTTTTTGACTTCACTTTTAATATATGGTACAAGTACAATAGTACACATCCATGCACATGGGATGATAGTTTTCTTTACATTCAACATGCCTATAATTGAGCTTTGCAGATATCTACAATGAATAGTCTACTCAAGACATGTATTATTTTCCAACCAATGGAACTCAAAGAATTATCCTATCATGCACATCTTATATAGAGTCACACACACAAGAAAAGGAAGTAGATAGGGAAAATAAGTTTCTACATCACCTCAAATATACCCATCATTTGGATCAATAGTTACCTTCATGCTAACATATAAATTAAAAAGAGCATCATGACACACACCACACACCTCAGAGTTCAAGGTGAGTGATACATTTTTGTTCCATTTTAGATGGAATGATTCAATGTTACACACATAAAGATCAAGCCTATGCACTATGGTCCATAAACCATACAATATGCAATTAGAAAGATTGACTTTGTTGTACAATACTTGGGTCTACATCTAGTATTTAATATGTAACTCCTTAAGCCTTAATTACCACCTTTAATTGAGCCAATAACATTTCAACATCCTTAAAATATTAATCCTAAACACTTGCACACAAAATTGAAGGATCATATAATTGAATTGAAAATGACATGCACCCACCAAAGAATACATCATGTGTTTAGAGTGGTCAAGGAAAGGAAATATGCAAATCAGGCTAAGTGGTACAACTTTTAAAATCTTCAAGTTCAGTTCCCCTAAGTAACTGAAGATGCAATGGGAATCATTGATCTTCAATAAAGGGTGAATAATTTGTGCATAACCCCATAGACCCACATCCTTATGCTTTATGCACATGCAAAACACATTGAGAATCCCATTGATAATTTTTTGATCTCCTCATAAGTGCATAACCTCTACTTGTGTAGCATTACAAAACACTATGGAGCACCTCACAACACTCTATAGCTATGTAGGACCACTATAACATATCATCCAGATGTTATCTTCCTAATATTATGTGACATGTCAAATCGAACTTTCCAAGCCCATGACATATTAGATAACTTGTTAGCATATTGTTGGGTGAATATTTTGTCAATTAGCGTACTGATAAACAAAATAGGTCTGATCAACCACAATAGGAAGATTGGTCGGCCAGTTGTGTAGGTTTACCACATCAACAGGGGACTAATCTCTCCTCTCATCAAGGGGAGGTTCCCTGTAGATACGTAGGAGCTATATACAATATAAATAAGTAGAAAATAACACATGGGGGAAGAATAAATCATCCATCTCTCTTATTTTAGAGATGATGCTCACATACAAAGGAAAAAACCTGGAGAAAACACTAAAGGCACTTCTCTTCTTTCAGAAGTGTTCTTGCAAGAAACAACAGGAGTTTCTTTCAGGTAGTGAAAGTAAATGGTGACAAAGGGCACAGTAACCAATAGGATGAAACAAAACACAAAGATTCCACCTCAACTGCCCAAAGAGTATAACACAAAGGATAATGGGGGCACAAAGTCATCCCAGAATTCTCAACACATAAAGAAAAGAAAAAACACACGCTGAAAATAATTGTGAAATCACAGTCTTCTCACAGTTGGCTTCAGGACACCTCCCTTTTTACCTTCACGAATTCTACTAATCAAATTAAATAAATAAGAATGCTTCTAGGAAATAGACATAAGAATAATTTCCTAAGGTAACGCAAGCCAAAATAGCATAAATTTTGCAAACAACTTGCTTTCTCATTCAGATAAAATGATTTGAAATTACAATCTGAGCTCAAAGTCTCAGTCTTCTTCTTTCAAAATGGGCAGAGTTTTGCTCTTGTAAAAAATGAAAATTCTCCTTTACAAATGAGAGCTATTACAATCTTATAGCAAATACACAAGGATTAGCACTTTTTTCCATGGGATGGCCCACGCTGCAGTCAATGTCTTCAATGCGCCTTCAGTCTTATTTGAAGAGACCATGCTGAGAACAGTGCGCTACCATAACTATGGCGTGTCCCTTCATCTAATATGTTTCTTCCTTGGTATGGACCATCTAGTCCTTTTCCAATTTGTCTTTACTTCATGGAAGAAAAACAAGTTGCGTCCTTGGTTTGGTGCACTTAGGAGTCTACTCGATCCACTATTTCACCTACTAGAAATAACTCTTTCGAAGATATTTCAGTCCTTTACATCAATCTTCTCTTCCCTGTAGCAATTTGAGTCTTCAAGCTCTCTTTTTAGTTGATTGCTTGATTCATGTTGAACCTTGAATCCATTGAACCACTGAAAGTTCATCGGTTCATTGGTTCATTTTGTCTCTTTTGTTCTATTGCTTCTTTGCTCCTTGGTTGAACCATCCGTTGAACCACTTGTTTGCTGATTTTTCCCTGACTGAGGCTGCCTTTGAACCTTTTGAACCATTGAACTTTGAACTCTTTCGGTTCAAGGTTCAATCGGTTCAATGGTTCATCTTGTGTCTCGCTCAATCACTGCTTCCTTTATCTTTCTAAGCTCTTGTTGAACCTTTGAACCTGTGAACTCATTGAACTTTTTGGTTCAACGGTTCAATGGTTCAATTAGTTCATTCAGTTCATCCTTTGAAGCCCTTTTTGTCTAAGTCTGTGAAGGTTCTTTTTTGCATCTTTGTTCATCCTTTGGGACGTCCCGAAGGGAAGGTGTCCCTTCGGGCTTTTAAAATCGTCTTTTCTCTGTCATCAAGGGCCCCTCGCAAGGGTACTTATCTTTTAGAATGTTCGGGCAAACTTCAAGCTTCGGCTTTTTCTGTCGGGCGAAAATCCGAAAAGAATTCCTTCAGACAAAAAGTCTGAAGGAAAGCTCATGTTACTTAGCCATTCGTTCTTTTCCATTTGTTTAGACTTTTTCTTTGAGTGAATTCCTTCAGACAAAAAGTCCAAAGGAATTTTGCCTTAAACATTTTTTTGAGGAAAATCTTCTCGAAAGAATTCTTTAGGTCTTTTTTACTTAGCCATTTTCTTGAGGGATTTCCAAAAAATTTCCACTTTTGCTCACTACCCTCCGTAAGGGCACTTGTCCTTCAGGCTCTTGGAAGACCCCTTTGAACTTCTCGATTAAAAAAATGGCTAAGTGTTGAACCCATTTCTTTCCTGTAGAGTCTATAGAAACCAACCTTGAGAGTCCGTAGAAGCCAAGTTCGTAGTTTTCTCTAACTTTGAAAGAGTCCATAGATATCTATTTGTAGAGTCCGTAGAAACCATCTGTGAAGTTCGTAGTTCCAAGCCTGCAGAGTCCATAGATTCAAGCCTACAGAGTCCGTAGATTTCTGAAAAAGCTTTGAAAAATGAATAACTTGAATGCTTAGAACAATTTTTGAAAAGGGTAGAGGATTTTGGTCTGTGATAGGCCAAAATAGTCTGTAGGTTGTCCCAAAAATGAGTGGCATTTTTTGAGGACAACAGTTGGCTCCAGTTGGGGAACTACCTTCAATTGGAAACTTGAAACACAGCCGAGGGGAGTAGAAACCAAAATCTTCAGTGCCTTGAAGTGTACCATTGGGATATGGAGTCACGCTACCTAAGAAAAAGGGCTCCAAACAATGAAAACAAAAGAACAAAATAGAAACAAAAGACTATACAAATATACATATGTACAGGGGAACTCATCCGATACTTCAAGAGTTGAAGTGATTCAGATGTTACCCATTGTGAGACAGAGAAAAAAGAGTGCCATCTTGATACTTCAACAGGGAACTATTTTTACCATTGAGCTGATGAATAGTAAAAGGGCCCCTCCACAGGGAATCAAATTTTCTGGGCATCCCCTTTAGTTCTCTTCTCTTATCCCATAGCAGGACTTGATCTCCAATCTAGAAATCACAATTCTTTGCTTTCTGGTTGAAGAGCTTCTTCACTAGACTTTGATGGATGATAATTCGGTCCACCACTGCAGTTTTCTGCTCATTCAGCTCATCAAGGCACATGATCCTCTTCTCAAGTGAGCTCTCATACGTTTGATCCTCAATCACTTTAGCCAATTTTAATGTTGGTAATTCCAAGGTGATTGGTATCTCAGCATTGACACTATAAAGAAGTTGGAAGGGAGACATACCAATTACCCTCTTGAGTGTAATTCTGTCCACCCATAGAGCATCAACCAATACCTTATGCCAATTCTTTTTGTTGTCATCCACCAGCTTCTTGATGATAGTCACCAAGTTCTTATTGCTTGATTCAGCCTGTCCATTCCCTTATGGAAAGTAATCAAAAGAGTGGGAGAGTGTGATTCTATAGTGGAAATAGAATTGAGTAATCTCCTGAGAAGTGAAATAGGCTGTATTATCAGTGACAATTTTGATTGGGACTCCAAACCTAGACATGATGTTTTCTTTGAAGAAACAACAAACTACTTCTGAAGTAACATGTTTGGTTGGAAATGCTTCCACCCATTTGGTGAAGTAGTATGTTGATGTGAGGACATAGTCATGTCTAACACTTGATGATGGGTTTATAGCTCTAATAAAATCAATTCTCCATTGCTGGAATGGCTCCTCTATGATCACTAGTTTGAGAGGCAAGGCAGCTAGCTTAGGCCTTCCAACAAACTGATGGCGTAGTTCACATCCCCTAACCCATTTGTATGCATCTTGAAAAAGAGTTAGCCAATAATACCTAGCTCATAGGATCTTATGGGAAGTCATAGGGGCAGAAAAATGTCCTCCATAGGCTAAATTGTGGAAGGACTTCAGAAGTCGGCTTTGTTGCTCCTTGTCCACACAGTGAAGGAACGTTCCATCAAGGCTCCTCTTATATAGGCCATTGTCCCAGAAGACAAAATTAGCAGCTTTCAGCTTGATGTTCCTCCTTTCTTTATAAGATAAGTGAGTAGGACATTCACCATAAGTAGGGAAATGAGAAATACCTGAATACCACTCATTTATGGTGGAGACAAAGAGGACTGTTGGTGTGTCATCCACTTCTGGTTCTTCATGCTCTGTTCCTCTTGGCTTGTTATCAACAATTAGTTGGCATATCCCCTTTCCACATACCAGCTTCATTGGATTGATGATTAGATCAAACTCCTAGATATTTGTAACCCAATTGCCTCTTTTCATCCAAAACTCCTGCTAAGTCAGTATAGATTTCACTGTGGTGTCAGGGACTAAGGTAGTAACTTGAGAATTAAAGATGTAGAAACGAAAATATTTTACGGCCTTCACCACTGCATAAGTGTGCTTCTCCATATTTGAGTACTTCAGCTCATGAGCTTTGAGATAACAACTCATGAAGGAAATGGGAGATTCCATACCTTCTTTATTCTATTGAACCAGAATTGTTGAAAGCGTATGTTCTGACGCATAGCTGTAAATGGTGAACTCTTTGCTATAGTTTAGACAAGCCAGAATTGGAGCATGGGCAATGGCAGACTTGATATCCTCAAATGCTGACTTGTCTTCTTTAGTCTAGCTAAAGGTGGATTTTCCCTTCATCATGTTTACAATGTGCCTAGTCTTCTTGGCAAACTCAGAGATGAACCTTCATAAGAAATTCACCTTTCCAAAGAAAGAGTGAATAGCAGTCTTGCTTATGGGCAAAGAAAGTTCTTGGATAGAATTGACTCTATCTGAGTCAATCTTTATGCCTCCTTTGGACACAATGTGTCCGAGAAGTTCCCCTTTGTTACTCTAAAAATTGACTTTTTGGGGTTTAAGAAAATGCCATTCTGGCAGCAGCGTTCCAACACTTGTTGCAAATGGCTCACATGATCTGGGCGATGCCTAGAGAAGACGGTCAAGTCATCTAGATAAAACATAATGAATTTACCCATATCATCCTTGAAGGCAAGGTCCATTGCTCTTTAGAAGGTGGCACCAACATTTATCAAGCCAAAAGACATCTTTTTATACGCAAACGTGCCCCAAGGTGTGGTGAAAGTAGTCTTATGCTAGTCTACTTCACCAACTTTGACATGATTATATCTTGAGAAGCAATCTAGCATTGATAACATCTTCAAGCCCGTCACTGTCTATAGCACTTAATCCATGATTGAAAAAGGATAATTATCTTTCAAAGATGCCTGATTCAAATTCCTAAAATCCACACAAAGGCCAATTTCACCATTTTTCTTCCTTACAGGCACTATATTGGTAATCCATGTGGAATGATGGATTGGGAAGATTATCCTGGCATTTAACATTTTTTGTATCTAAGATAAAATAGTACATGATATTTTCATATTATAATGCCTAAACTTTTGCTTGTAAGGTGTTGAATCAGCCTTGAGAGGGATGTTGTGTCAAATTTCATCAGGCTAGAGTAATTTTAGGTCAACATAAGAGTACGCTAGGACATCTATGTATTCATTGAGCAAAGAGGTGAACTATAAACACTCTTCAGGAGTACAACATTTTTCAATGTTCACCATCTTGGGGCCTTCCTTAGTTCCTAGATTTACTTGATCAAACTCCTAAGATGAGCTTGAATCCATTGGCTATTGTCTGATGAATCTATCATGCTTATCAAACATCTTCTCAAGGGAAACTAGGCCTTTGGGAATATTATTCACTTTGAGTTGCAATAACTCCTCGCCTATGTTTGCATTTGATTTAGGAGCTGTTTCACACTTTTGAGGTTCATTGCCTTCAAAATGCAGCCATTCAAAGCTGTCTTTCTGCTCTAAGAAGGCAATGATTTAGTTGTCATTGTTAAATACGTACTAATGTCTGGCATTATCAGGTACACTTGTCTGAAAGACCAAGTCAATCATGTACTTGTCTCCTTTAAAATCTGGGTGGGGGACCAAGAGAGTAGCTGAAACAGCCAATGCATCCGCCTGATCATTAAATTCTCTGGGAACTGTAGAGATGCTAAAAGCATCAAAGTCTTTAAGCTGGTCCTAGAATAGATTGAACTAATGATGCAATCTTTCATTCTTAGTTTGATATAGGTTTCTCACCTGAAAAACCACTAGTTCGGCATCTCCTTTAGCATGAAGGAGCTTGATGCCTTTGTCTCGAGCAGCTCTCAATCCAAGAAATAAAGACTCATATTTAGCTGTGTTATTCATGTTGTTGAATTGCAATTTATAAGATGAGGGAAAAATATCTCCTTGAGGAGATATTAACACAACCCCGACTCCTGAACTAGTGGAAGAGCAGCTGCCATTAAATTCAAGAATCCATACCTCATTTGATACTTTTTTTTTTTGGATTCTTCTTCATCCGGGGGTGGAGATACTTCAACACTTGCCTTGTGCTCAGCCAATTCCTCTATTGTTTCAGCTAAATGCATTTCTAAGATGTCATCTGCAGGAGATTCATCAGATGTCTCATGAACTCCATCCATGTATATAAAGTAGTTACCCATGCATGAAGTCTCAAATAGAATTTGAGCTTTAGGTGCTGAGGTCTGGGTAACCACATATTTCACTTCCTTCTCAAGGAGCAGCCTCTTCATAACACCTTTGACTAAAATCTTTACCTCTGATAAATCCATGCTCAATTCACCACCAACATCCTTACAAAAATTTTGCTCGAGAAGGATGCCATATGATGCTGGGAATTCTGCTACCAAGATAGTCATCTTGATTCTTTTGTTTGGAAAGGTAGCAAATGCAAATTGGGCATCTTTAATTTGTCCCAGCAAAGGCACTTGTTTTTTCTCCATGGAGAAGCATTTACCAAAAGTTTTGGTCAAGGTGAGGTCAAGGGATTCAGCCACTTTAGCGGGCATGACATTGTCTAAAACTCTAGAATCAATGATGCAATTATTCAACTGATGTCTCTTTATCAGCAATGAGACATGAAAAGGTTCAGTCTTGCCAGGAGCAGCAGGGGGAGTAATGACAAGGTTGTTCTTGGTGGGTGCATTCCTGGTAGGATCATGTGTCTCTTTGGGAATTTCTTGTTTAACAAGGATGTTTTGGTTTTTAACACATTGAATCAGTCTGTCTAATTACTCAAGATGGGACTACATAAATTCAAATTCAGACATTTGAATTTTGGTTCTCTTTATATAGTCAATGATCTTAAATGTCTGGAATGAGTTAGGAGCGGAGGATGGGATTTCATCCTTTTGATTTTTGAAAGGGGGAGGACTGGACTGTAGATTTGAAGTAGAAGGCATAGGGGCATTTGGGTACTTACCTTTCTCAAAATCATTAGGCCTTTTGGTTAGAAAAGAAGAGGGGATCCCCACTTAGCAATTGAAACTGCTAGTTGAGGTTGCTCCTCTGTGTTCTCTTTATCAACTTGTTGAGTTGATTGATTCTTGGACCGGGTGAATACAACATATGACCCCTCAGTTGCATTGCCTTCACTTCTAGGTTCATCCTGATAGTTTAGAAAACCAATATGGGAGTCGCCAGCTAATTCTTTTTCTTCCTCAATGAAGAGATTAACATCATCTTCAAGATTTAACTCAGGCTAAAATGAGAAATTTGATTCAGCTTCAAGATATCCAACTACTGAGTTACTTGGAGGTGCTTCAAGGGCAAGGTTCCTCTGTGGAGGAGGAAGGTGATTTTGATGTCCTTGATTTCTGGTAGGATTGCCTTGGTACGCTTGATTTTGAAATGTCCTCTTAGGCATAGCTTTGTATGCAAGGGAAGATGACATCCCTTACGTCACTTGCTTTCTGAGAGCTAGCATTTCATTTGCCAGCTTTTGCACCATTGGATCAGTGGTGGCTGTGGGTGAGTATTCAGAAGATGAAGAGGATTTACCTTTATTAGGATCGATCCTTATCTTTCCTACCAAGATAAGGTCATCTTCTACCTCAGTAGCCAAGTCCTGAGTAGCAGCAAGGTCTATGTGTCTAGCTCATCTCAGCAAGAAACTCACTTCAGGTAGTTGTGAGTTGATGAAGAAGCATTTGAGGTTTTGAGGTGTCGGCTGGGTGACCATGGGAATCCTTTGCTTCAGCTTGTCGAACCTGACAATAAAATCCCTCATAGGCTCATGAGGCTCTTTCTTCATCTGAGTGAGCTGGGCCAGTAAGGCATGTGCATCTTCTGCAGGCTTAAACCTAGCTTCAAATTTGTCTTTCAGAGTGTCCCAATCAGCCACTGATCTAACCTACAAGTGGTAGAACCAGTCTGTAGTAGTGCCTTGTAGTATCTCCACGAGTAGCCTGACTGCTATGTCTTCAAATTCAACCACTATTACACCGCAGGCTATGCTAAAAGCTACAATGTGTTCATTAAGATGAACCTTCCCATCACCAAAGAATTTGAATAAATTCTTCCTTGAATGACATGGAAGCTCAAGCAGAGGTGGAGTCAAATTTAGTGGATCAAAAGAGTTACCCCAGGGGCCTTGAGCCATGATTTGATTATGTAAAAGTGGGATCACTAATCTAGGTGGAGCATGGATAGGCAAACCTTGGATAACAGTAGAAAAAGAAGCTTTGCCTTGTGTTGGTGGCCTGGTAGGGCTAGGAGGAAGACTCCTAGTTCATCTAAGGTGAGGTTGTGGAGGAAACAACTCAAAATTACTCTGCTACACCAACTCAAAAGCAGGGTCAACAACACCTTGGGATTTTTGGCCTCTGGTATAACATAGAGTTGCCAGATTGCAGAACAAAAAATGGAAAAGAGCAGGATCTGCTTCAGCTTGAAGTTTGAGACTTCAAACTATGCGCTCTTCCCCAACAGAGTCACCAAAAATTGTTGGGTGAATATTTTGTCAATCAGCATACTGATAAACAAAATAGGTCTGATCAACCACAACAGAAAGATTGGTCAGCCAGTTGTGTAAGTTTACCACATCAACAGGGGACTAATCTCTCTTCTCATCAAGGGTAGGTTCCCTATAGATACGTAAGAGCTATATACAATATAAATAAGTAGAAAATAACACATAGGGGTAGAATAAACCATCCATCTCTCTTCTTTTAGAGATGATGCTCACAAATAAAGGAGAAAAGCCTGGTGAAAACACTGAAGGCACTTCTCTTCTTCTAGAAGTGTCTTGTAGGAAACAACAAGAGTTTCTTTTAGGTAGTGAAAGTAACTGGTGACAAAAGGCACAATAACCAGCAAGATGAAACAGAACACAAAGTTTCCACCTCAACTACCCAAAGAGTATAACACAAAGGATAATGGGGGCACAAAGTCATCCCAGAATCCTCAACAGAGAAAGAATATGAAAAACACACACTGAAAACAATTGTGAAAGTGCAAAGTCTTCTCATAGTTGGCTTCAGGACACCTCCCTTTTTACCTTCACTAATTCTACTTATCAAATTAAATAAATAAGAATGCTTCTAGGAAATAGACATAAGAACAATTTCCTAAGGTAGTGCAAGCCAAAACAACACAAAGTCTGTAAACAACTAGCTTTCTCATTTAGATAAAATGAATTGAAATTATAATCTGAGCTCAAAGTCTCAGTCTTCTTCTTTCAAAATGGGCAGAGTTTTGCTCTTGTAAAAAATGAAAAGTCTCCTTTACAAATGAGAGATATTACAATCTTATAGCAAATACACAAGGATTAGCACTTTTTTCCATGGGATGGCCCACGCTACAGTCAATGTCTTCAATATGCCTTCAGTCTTGTTTGAAGAGACCATGCTGAGACCAATGCGCTACCATAACTATGGCGTGTCCCTTCATCTAATATGTTTCTTCCTTGGTATGGAACGTCTAGTCCTTTTCCAATTTGTCTTTACTTCATGAAAGAAAAATAGGCTGCATCCTTGGTTTGGTGCGCTCAGAAGTCTACTCGATCCACTATTTCACCTACTAGAAATAACTCTTTCAAAGATATTTTTGGTCCTTTGCATCGATCTTCTCTTCCCTGTAGTAATTTGAGTCTTCAGGCTCTCTTTTCAGTTGATCGCTTGATTCATGTTGAACCTTGAACCTGTTGAACCACTGAAAGTTCATCGATTCATTGGTTCATTATGTCTCTTTTGTTCTATTGCTTCTTCACTCCTTGGTTAAACCACTTGTTTGTTATTTTTTCTCTGACTGAGGCTGCCTTTGAACTTTTTAAACCTATGAACCATTAAACTTTGAACTCTTTCAGTTTAAGGTTCAATCAGTTCAATGGTTCATCCTGTGTCTTGCTCAATCACTACTTCCTTTATCTTTCTAAGCTCTAGTTGAACCTTTGAACCTGTGAACTCGTTGAACGTTTTGGTTCAACAGTTCAATGGTTCAATTGGTTCTTTCAGTTCATCCTTTGAAGCCCTTTTTGTCTAACTCTGTGAAGGTTCCTTTCTGCATCTTTATTCAGCCTTTGGGATGTCCTGAAGGGAAGGTATCCCTTCAGGCTTTTCAAATGGTCTTTTCTCCATCGTCAAGTGCCCCTCGCAAGGGTACTTATCCTTTGGGATGTTCGGGTGGACTTCAGGCTTCAACTTTTTCCATCAGCCAAAAAGCCTGAAAGAATTCCTTTAGATAAAAAGTCTGAAGGAAAGTTGATGTTACTTAGCCATTCATTCTTTTCCATTTCTTCATACTTTTTCTCCGAGTGAATTCTTTCAGACAAAAAGTTTGAAGGAATTTTGCCTTAAACATTTTTCCAAGGAAAATCTTCCTGAAAGAATTCTTTAGGTCTCTTTTACTTAGCCATTTTCCCAAGGGATTTCCAACTTTTGTCTACTTTTGCTCATTGCCCTCTGCAAGGGTACTTGTCCTTCGGGCTCTTGGAAGACCCCTTTGAACTTCCCAATTGAAAAAATGGCTAAGTGTTGAACCAGTTTCTTTTCTACAGAGTCCGTAGAAACCAACCTTGAGAGTCCGTAGATTTGAGCCTGCCTGTAGAGTCTGTAGAAGCCAAGTTCATAGTTTTCTCTAACTTTGAAAGAGTCCATAGACGTCTGTTTGCAGAGTCTGTAGAAACCATTTGTGAAATTCATAATTCCAAGCCTGCAAAGTCCATAGATTCAAGCCTGCAGATTCCATAGATTTCTAAAAAAGCTTTGAAAAATGAAGAACCTGAATGCTTAGAACAATTTTTGAAATGGGGAGAGAGGATTTTGGTCTGTGCTGGGCCAAAATAATCCGTAGGTTGTCCCAAAAATGAGTGGCATTTTTTGGGGACAACACATATCATAACATTATAATTACAGACATGAAACCTACAAGAAGGTCAACCTTTACAAGGTAGAAGATGAACTATTTTGTAATTATTCCCTTCTATAATTAACTTCTTGTAATGATGTATATATATTGTAACCATCCAACCCTTAAGGGATAATAGACACATCTAGATATTAGAATGTTAGCAAGGCTCGTATGTCTATCATTTTATACATATTTGTAATCCTCTTGTTCCAGTCTAGTGAAATCAATATTATAGGTTTGCCCACCACACCATCATCCTAGGCCTCATGGTTATGTGATGAACCTCCTATGACAGATTACGTCTTACAACAGATTTAATCATAAATATGCGAAAATAAAATAACTCTTACCAATACCAGAAACACAGAAAGCTTATATTGATTACAAGCCTCTTTGAGGGGGCAACCTCCTTTGAGCAAGCTCAATACAATGAATTCGTGGATGCCTTTATTCAGCCTCAACACTTATATATTAACTCTATTCTAACAACTACTACGTCCCTTGTATGTGGAATAATTCAAATAAGCTTTAAGGGATGACTTACAAAGCATATGCATCCATTACACTAATACAGGTAAGGCACAGGTTCCTAACATCCCCTCCCTCTTAAAAAAAAAGCTTTACCATCAAAGCTTCAAATGTGGAAATTGTTGTTGAATCTGGAAGAGTGGTTCCCATATTGCATCTTTTGGTTGCATGCCGTGCCATTGGATCAAGACCTCTGTGATGGAGCGGGATCGAAGTTGGCGGGTGCGCCTATCCAAGATTGCTTCTAGCTCGAGAAGGATGGAGCCTTCATTATCAAGTGCTGGTAAAACTGTCTGCACTCGGATGTTGGATCCAAGAACTTGTTTCAAACAGGAGACATGAAAGACGGGATGAACTTGGGAGGAAGGTGGAAGCTCTAACTTGTAAGCAACTGACCCAATCTTTTGGAGAACCTTATATGGCCCATAAAACTTTGGATCAAGCTTTTGGTGCCCTTTTTGTTTTAGTGATAATTGCTTGTATGGCTGTAGACAAAGAAAGACCATATCACCAGGTTGAAAGGTACTCTCAGAGTAGTGCTGATCAGCCTGATGCTTCATTCAGTTCTATGCCATGTGGAGATTGTCACGCAAGGTGCGGAGAATCTGATCTTGGTTTTGGAGAGTAGTGTCAACTGCCTGAACTGGTGAGCTACCAGGATGATATGGAAGAAGTGGTGGCGGTGCTTGGCCATAAACTGCTTCACAGGGAGTCATTTTGGTGGAAGTGTGGTATGAGGTATTGTACCACCATTTAGCTAGGGGAAGCCACTTGGCCCATTGATGTTGTTGGTCTAAAGCAAAGCAACGAAGGAAGGTCTCCAAGCATTTGTTGATGATTTTTGTTTGGCCATCTGTTTGTGGGTGGTACCCCGAGCTCATTCTCAACTGTGTGCCTGTGCGACGAAATAGTTCTATCCAAAAATGGCTAGTGAAAGTGGCATCATGATTTGAGACAATTGAAGAAGGAATGCCATGAAGATGAAAGATCTGATCCAAGAAAACCTATGCAACTGTGGAGGCTGTGTATGGGTGGCTGAGTGCACAAAAATTACTATATATGGAGAGGTAATCAACTACGACTAGGATCACTGTCTTTCCCCTAGATTTAGGGAGGCCCTCAATGAAATCCATGAAAATATTTGTCCAGATCCTAGTAGGAATGGGAAAGGGTGCAAGCAAACTGGGAGTCAATGTGGTTTCACCTTTGTGTCGTTGGCATGTTTCACATTCAGCCACCATCTGTTTAATTTCAGTTTTCATGCCTTTCCAAAAGAAGTGTCGACATGCCCACTCATAGGTTTTGAGAAACCCTGAGTGCCCTACTGAGAGGGAAGCATGGATTTCATAAAAGACAGCCTGATGTAGGTCTAAAATTTGGGGAAGTACCGAACGACCCTTGTATCGCAGAGAAGCACCGTCCCAAGAATAATGTGGTACTGCAGAGGGGTTAGTTGCTAATTGATGAATGAGGTGGCATAAGGAGGGATCATTTGCATACCCTTGTTGGACAGATTCCAACCATTTAGGAATGGGCATGGAGATGGTAGAGAGGGAAGGCTGGTCCTTAAAGGTTCTTGAGAGAGCATCAGCCATAACATTGTCTTTTCCCTTCTTATAGGTGATCTCATAATCATAACCCATGAGTTTGCTAACCCACTTCTGCTGAACTGGAGAGGAGACCCGCTATTCCAAGAAATATTTCAAACTCTGATGATCAGTTTTGATGCAAAAATGGTTTCTGAGTAAGTAGGGTCTCTATTTTTGTATTGCATGTAAAATTGCCATCATTTCCTTTTCATATGTAGACAAAGCTAAATTGCGGCTAGAAAGGGCTTTGCTAGTGAAGGCAATTGGTCGGCCCTCTTGGAGAAGAACAACACCCAAGCCGATGCCACTAGCATCACTTTCGATGGTGAAAGTTTTGATGAAGTCTGGCAATGCCAAAATTAGTGTACTACACATAGCCTGTTTGAGTTGGATGAATGCTTGATCAGCTGTTTCACCCCAGGTGAAAGCATCCTTCTTCAATAAGGAAGTCAAAGGAGCCACAATCTTTCCATAATCTTTGATGAACTTGCGGTAGTATCCTGTCAGGCCTAAGAAACCACGAAGGCTCTTGAGGGTGGTTGGTTGAGGCCAATTCTTCATAACACTAATTTTTTCTAGGTCTGCGTGAACCCCATTGGCAAAAATAATGTGCCCCAGATAGTCAATTTCCTCTTGACCGAATGAACATTTGGATTGCTTGGCACATAATTGATTGTCGGCTAACAGTTGTAATGCCCTGTCAATATGTTGGAGATGCTCGGCCCATGTGCGGCTATAGATCAAAATGTCATCAAAGAAAACTAAAATAAATTGACGGAGAAAAGGCCGAAAGATTTTACTCATGAGTGCTTGAAAAGTGGAAGGAGCATTTGTAAGGCCAAATGGCATGACAAGGAACTCATAGTGACCCTCATATGTATGGAAGGCTGTCTTGGGAATGTCATCAGGATACACTCGAATTTGATGATACCCAGAACGCAGATCCAACTTAGAAAAGAATTTGGCCCCATGGAGTTCATCAAGAAGCTCATCGATAACAAGAATTGGGAATTTATCCTTGATAGTGAGGTGGTTAAGGGCTTGAAAGTCAATGCAAAGGTGCCACGACCCATCTTTTTTGTGGACAAGAAGCACTGGGGAGGAATATGGGCTGGTGCTAGGGCGAATAACTCTGGACTTGAGGAGTTCCCGGACTAAGTTCTCAATTTCAGTCTTTTGCAGATGGGGGTAATGATATGGCCGAATGTTGGGTGGGATGCTTCCTGGAAGGAGAGGAATGCGGTGATCTTCAGGGCATGAAGGGGGTAACCCTACTAGTTCTAAAAAAATGGTTGCATGCTTGTAAAGTATGGCTTGTAAGTCTGTAGGGTGGTTAGAAGCAGCGAGGGGCTGGAGTTGAATGGAATGCAACTGTGCAATGACCCCATGGGAGCCTTTCTTTAAAAGTTTTTCCATGCGATGAGAACCGATGATGCTAGCAGATCTTGGTAACAACCCTTTTAAGGTGTGCTTCTGACCATTATCTGTGAACTGCATCCAAAGCTCAGAGAAGTCCCATAAAATAGGTCCTAATGTGCGAAGCCACTGTGCCCCTAAAACCACATCACACCCTCCTAAGGGTAGGGCAAACATATCAAAGCGATAATTATAATTGCCGATTGCAAGACGCACATTTTGACACTTCCCTTTACATGGCAATGTGCCCCCATTAGCAATCATGACTTCAAAGCTAGAACAAGGGTATATAAAGTAGTCTGCCGCCTTAGCAATGTGAGGATCGATGAAATTGTGAGTACTGCCCGAGTTAATGAGGATTGTGAGAGGGATCTTTTTGAAGCACCCTTTGACCTTCATGGTTTGGGGAGTGGTGACACCTGCTAGTGCATGTACTGAGATCTCAGGTTGAGTCTCTTGAACCACTGGGTCCTCTTCAGTGCCAAGTTCATCTTGAGCATCTTGAAATTTTGGAATATCAAGCTCGCTATCTTGCTCTGGTGGTGACTCCACATCTAACAAGTAAAGTTTTTGTTGGACACACCTATGACCCTTAACCCATTTGTCATCATAGTTGTAACATAATCCTTTCTCTTTGCGAGCCCACATCTCTGACTCAGTCAAGCGCTTGATTGGTATGGTTATGGTTGTCCGCCGATTCATGGTGTTCTTGGCTTGTAAAAAGGTGGGAGGTCGACGCTGTGTGGAGAGTTTATCTTCTACTAACTTAGCCAAACCCAAAGCGTCCATCATATTTTCAGGTCAAAACATTTTTACCTCCGAGCGGATCGGCTCTCTGAGGCCACTAACAAAGCAACTTTTGAAGAAGTCATCTGACAACCCTTCAGTGTGATTAGTGAGTTTTTCAAATTCAATCTGATATTCATGAACAGTTCCTATTTGACGGAGTTTGGTGAGAGATCCTGTGAAATCCTCAAATGCTGAGGGACCAAACCTACCCAAAATTAAGGATGCAAAAGTTGACCAATCGGGTTCATCATTTGTCTTGAGATACCAATGGTACCACTGAAGTGCTTCGTGTTCCAGATGAAAGGAAGCAATTGGGACTTTATTTGCAGAATAAGTATTGTGGAGGTTGAAGAATTGTTCAGCTCGATATATCCACCCTGTAAGATCGGTACCATTGAACCGTGGAAAGTCTAGCTTAGGTCCATGAAAGAAGTTGGAAGCAAAGGAGTGATGCTCTGAAGAAGACTCCTCCTTCTGCACTCTATTGAGCAAGATGGTATTCTGTTGATTTAAGCCACGCATCATATCAGTTAACTCTATAACTTGAGATTTCAATGCGGTGATTTCTTCTTTCATGATTTTTGTGCCATCACGAGTTGTGACCATAACTAGTTGTGAATAGCCGGGGATCCTTCGCATAAAAAAATTTTGGACTTTTTTTTTTGTTGCTGTTATTTTTTTTTTGTGTGTTGCTATTTTTTTTTGTGACTGTTTCAGGAAGGATTGGCTGCAACTATGTGGTTCAAAATATCATCAACTGTGGATATGTTGTTGTTTGCTCTCTAAACTTGATAAGTTGGATATGGACGCCAGGTTTGTTTGGCTGCCTAAAGGATTTTTAAATTCTCTCTAGCCACCAAAGCTGTCTGAGCGAGTACCGCTCTCCAAAAATTTTTGGCCATGGGTTTACCCCTTAACGACAACTTTTGGTTTACCTCACGGGTGGGATCTAGTCAATCAGGATGGGGTCATTGCCCTTTTCGCTGGCAAGTCCTCTCAATGGGCCAGCTACTTCAGGGTTCCTGTGGTACTCCTCACAATGAGTTTTAGGGCTTATGCCCAAGCACTTCCCACAGTTAAGTGGATAGGTATTTACCCAATCCGAAATGATGGAACTTGCAATGAAAAATTTCTTGCCAGAAAATGGCGCAGCTCCTAGAAAGCCCTGCTTTGAAAAAAAAATTGCTCCAAATCTACCCACAAAGCCAAGAAAGCGCTCTGATACCAAATGTGATGAACCTCCTATAGCAAATTACCTCTTACAACAGATTTAATCATAAATATGAGAAAATAAAATAACTCTTACCAATACCAGAAACACAGAAAGCTTATATTGATCGCAGGCCTCTTCGAGGGGGCAACCTCCTTTGAGCAAGCTCAATACAATGAATTCGTGGATGCCTTTATTCGGCCTCAACACTTACTTATATACTAACTCTATTCTAACAACTACTACTTCCCTTGTATGTGGGATAATTTGAATAAGCTTTAAGGGACGACTTACAAAGCATATGCGTCCATTACACTAATACGGGTAAGGCACAGGTTCCTAACAGGTTATAATCATATATTCATTTTTATTTGTGTTTGTTCCTATCAGGTGCAATATGAATATTCATGTCGTTGTATGTACTTTATTTATACTTGTGTTTTCTCATTGGTTTAGTAGACTTTTTTGGTATATAAGAGTATGACATTGTTGTTAGTCATTATGTTGTTATCTTATTTATACATCTACAACATGCTAGCTTTACAATAAAAATAAGCCTCAACACTTGATTGAGTTCAATTTGATAGTTCTAATGTAGATAACTTGAATTATTATTAATTATTTACAAACCTTATAATATAATTTAAATTTTAGAATATACTATGGAAAATATAACATATTTTAAGGTTGAGCTAGAGTGGATATATTTTAGTTAGATTTAAGTCGACCCTAGGATTAATGGGACTATAGTAATCTAACTCTACCCTAGGATTAATGGGACTATAGTCCCAAGTCAATTTCAAGTGATAAATAAATAGGGTTATAACCTTAAATTCTTCCTCTATTTGAAAATATTACAGTAGAATCTATGGTTTCTTTATTATGATGAACTCTTGTTATATGAGGATGATATTGGCATATATCTTGCCATGATCATTGAGATTCTTGTAGTTTGGGTTTGACCATGTATTTTATAGTTATTAGAGGTATTTAATGAAATTATTGGTAAGTTTATATTATTATGTGTTTGCATGAGTGTCATTCAAGATGGTAATGGTAGTATTGTTTGGGTATTTGAGGTCTCCTATGGTTAGGGAACATGTTAACAAGAGGATTTGGGTATAATTGGGCATGCATTATTATTTTATTAAGGAATGTTAGAGAACTAAGATGAGGGTTTTGAGCTCATTTTACAAGATTATATTTGAGGCCTTGTAGATGATACTCATAGTGGGTTGCAATAGAGATTAATTATGCTTGGTTGATAATCATTTGATCCTAATTGAGCAATTACACTCATGCCTGATATATTATAACCATTCTCTCCTTCCTAATTATAAATGAGATATTTATTATGGTGCTTTTTTTGAGTTATGAAACCCTAATCAAGGTAGTGTTATGGATAGGGTAATTTGAGTTAGGAAACCCTAATCAAAGTGGTGTTGTGTCTAGGGTAATTAGTTGCATGACCTTGAAATCTAACTAAATGAAGAGAAATTAATTGATAAATTTACGAAAGAGAAGCAATGTTAACATAATTTTAAAAATGGTAGTGTCTCACTATTGACGATTTGCATGAGGCAGTGTCTCACATGGCTAATGACAAAGCTCCTATAATTGATGACTTCCCCTACAAATTTTATAAATCCCTTTGGTAACTTGTGGGCAATGACTTGCATAAGGTTTATCAAGAAGCATTTCATTCACAATTATTGGGTAAAAATATAAATAAAGGAAATATTAAACTCATACCTAACCAGGGAGATCCAGAGTTGATCTACAACTGATGGCCCATCACCCTCCTAAATGTCTCTTATAAAATCATTACCAAGGCTCTAGAAATCTGGCTACACAAAATGTTGCCTCTCATCGTGCACCTAGAATAAACAGGTTTCATTAGAATATGTTATATTTTGGATAACATCATTGCCATTTGGGAAGGGATGGATTGGGCCAGATGGTAAAATTGACTTTAAAAAAGCTTATGACTACATCTAATGGCCATTTATACTAGCCGTGCTTTGAGCTCTAGGTTTTGGGCCCATCTTCATCCAAACCATCCAAATGCTTTTTACAGATGCCTCAGTCATCCTCTCCATTAATGGATTCACTTATGAACAGTTTATATTGTTACACTCCATTCATCAAGGGTGCCTACTGGATCTCACCTTTTATGTGCTTGTAGTTGAAGGTTTTAGATATCTTCTTAGTAATGCCCAAGTTAGGGGCCTTGTTAATGAAATTTATCTCCCTCCTGATACCATGAAGCTGTAAGAAGATATGTTATTACTTAATGGCCACTTTGCAGATGAATCTTTCTTTACTCTCATTGAGGATGAATCTAATGTGGAAAACACTTTACAGTGTCTCGACACCTTCTTCTTGGCCTTTGGCTCTAACATCCAATGGTAGAAAACTTGTTGCTACAAATAATCTTACCTCCTTTTACTAGTGTGGGATGCTAAATTCAATTGGAAGTGGATCCAACATGATAAAATATTTAAATTTCTTAGCATCCCCTTTGATTTTGATGTTTCACCACCTTTTTTGTGGAACTATGTTGTTGATAGAGTTGCTAAGAAGCTAGAATACTAGGTGACCAAGTCTCTTTTGTTAGCAAAAAAATTTCAAATCTGCTAAAAAATTCTTATGACTACCCATGTTTACTACTCATCATGTTGGGTGCCTTCTAAAAAATCTTACTAAAAGTTGGAGAAATTGATAAGAGATTTCCTATGGGCCACTTCCCCCCAAGGTAAAGGATTCCACAAGGTGGCCTGGGAATATTACTACCTCACACATGATGCCGAAGGGATGGGGCTCATTGACATAGCCTGACAAGGAACTACCTTATGTGCCAAATGAATTATGCAGGTCATTGAGGGCCAAGAAGCTTGGAAGGTGTTGTTCAGACATTATATTTCCTCAACATTGCTTAAGGGAAAGAAGGCTTGGAAAGGGCTTGACTTTCCAAATTTTATCTTTATTCAGTCTCATGTCCAAATCACAGGGTCCTTTATGGCCAAAAGCATCTAGAAGGCCTAGAAAAAGATTAAGCCATGGCTTCTCTAGAATGGTTCTAGATTTTGTAATGGGATATCTACTAAAACACATTCTCTTTGGTGGTCTCCCATTTTAAATCTCAATTAAGTGCTCCTAGAAGAAGTCCCTTGGATCAATGCTCTCAAGCTTTTCTATAGAGGAATTCATACCATCTAGGATATCTTCTGTCGGTTATCTTGATCTTGGATATCCTGGGAGGAGGCAAAAGCCAAATTTTGGTTAGCCAATGTAGATTAGGAATCTTACCAGGATATTTTTAATGTCGTGCCAACCTCCATGCTCCATAAAATCTCGATCCACTCCACTCAGCCATGGTGGAAGGACTGAAAGTGGTATGTAGAGACCCCTTTTCATAATTACACTCATTGGCTTAGCTATGATTGGCTCACCCCCCGCCCCCCCCCTCCCCCCCCCCCCCATTTGCCCATGGTGGATAAGCTTAATTCCCATTAGGGGATGCACTCATTTGTTAATACATGGATATCTGATTTCAACACTATATGGGGGGTTTGTGTGGAGCCCAAGCTCGCTCATTTTTCTTGGTGTGTGCTGCACCAAGGCTTATCCATTGGCAGAAGACTCATCTAGCTAGGAGTTTACCTTCCTACATGCCCTTTATGTGGCCACATTGAGAAACTTCCTCATATTTTATGGCACTATTCCAAAGCTCAAAGGGTCTAGACTTGGATCCATGATCTCTTCAAGCCTGTCCAACCTAGATTTTTTCTTTGGCAACACATCCTCCTTAAGAAAGAAATAAATAATTTTATGTTTAATAATGCATTTGTTGATTGTAATATTTATTATTTAAATAATTCCTCGATCATCTCAAATATTCTTTTGAAAATTCAAGTCCAAGCCAATAAAGTGGCTATGGAGCTTTGACATCTTTAGGATCTCCTCTCCCACTAGGGAGATGCTCCTTGTGCAATGGCTTAGGTTTTGCCATCTCTTCCTAGGAATCCTAGACTAGAGGACAAAGTGGATCTGAACCTCATGGTGGGAATCATCATAACCATTCTCAATTCCATTCTCATAGTGACACCTCATACCACCACATGACCCCTCTTGGGCAGCAATGAGGGTGGTAGTTGCCACCTCCTTCCCTGACTGGGTAGGATGGTTGGGATGTTTCTCCTCCTCCTCTATGCCCATATGCTTGAGGGGCACCACCTAAAGGTGGATAAAATGTGTTAGAAAAGACCCCTAGGCTTTCTTTGGCCATTTTTCCCACTCAGACATAGGAAGAAGATGATGACAGGGACACAACTCAAGTTACTATCTTTGAGCCTATTCTAGATGGAAATGACTTACCAAGCTCAGGCTAGGGTCTAGATGATATGGATCCACTACCTTCTAGCTTTGATCTTGTTGTTTAAAATTCTCTTTTATTATGTGACATATTTCTAGCTTTGCTCTTATTGTATAAATTTCTCTTTTATTATGTGACTTATTTCTAGGCTTTGCCTAGTTGTTAGTGAAACTTATGTTTCTGGCTCTGAGGCTTTGCCTAGTGTGACTACATAACATGCTCTCATGTTGCTTATATTTTTTTGTGAATTATTTGTATATTTATGCTTAGTAAATATATGGATATATTTTATTAAAAAAATGGAAAAAATACATAATAAATAATATTTTCATCTAGGAAAACCTTTTTGGGAAAATAACTAGCACAAATACCTTCTTCCTAATTACATTAACTTAATCATTTACAATAAAATAATGTACTCCAAATTTTTTCTTGTTGGGATCTGGGAAGCACAATTGATTACCAAGCAACTTAAATATGCGGAGTTTAACTAGAATCACAAGTAACTAGAATTTGGAAATAACACAGAATATGAGAGACAATACCCAATTGTATTAATACTCTTACAGAAGGAAGCACAACAAAGAAGATGCCACCTTCTTCCTTACACACCTATAGGGCTCCCACACCTCTAGGGCATAAACAGTAAATCTCTTCAAGAGCTCACTCTCTCTCTTACTGTCCCAATACGCAACTCAAACACAGAGTTGGTGTTCACCTCCAACCAGTCAGTATCACTACTACTAGTACACCGAGTATACACACATACTCAACCGAGTACACAACGCACTCCAAGTAGATCTCCCATGAACTTGCAACAACCTGAAACTCAAATGATCTTACTTTGGAAGGATCTACCTTGCCTTCCTCTATTGCTCTCTGATCGAGTACACACTGTACTCCAAGTAGATCTCGCCTGATCTTGCTACCTGTTGTGTTACTAATCTCCCTAATCTTGCTGCCACCTGCAGATCAATCTGGTCTTGCACACCTGCCGACCAACCTAGTTTTGCACGCCTGCAAACCTAGATATTGCACACACAAACACCTGCAGATCAATGATCTTACTTACCATGTAAATCTCTAAATGTGGCCTTGCACACCTGCAACCAAAATCATACATACATGAAGAATCCTTCTAATTCTCCAAACCAAGACCCACACTTGGCACTGTGGCACTAGGAGGAACACACCATGCTCTCTTCACTCTGAAGGAGCTAATTTTGTTCTCTTACTCTCTAGCACAAATTACAATACAGCCCATGAATTTATTATATAGATCCCATGCAAATAATAATTAGACATCTAATTACAATAATTAGATCCACAGCTTTAAATCTATAATTGGCCTTCTACATGCGAACAATCGGTTCGTTAACTAACTGTTCATGCAACCGATAATTTGAGAACCACACAGGCGACGACGTCGGTCTCTATTTTCCTGGAGGTGATCGACATCGACTGACTCCTGACCGACATCGGTTGCTCTGCTCACTGGATATGATCGACATCGATTGATCAGACCGACATCGGTTGCTCTACAACTTAGCAACCTCCTTCCCTATTTGCATCAGTAAAGCTTTTAGCTCCACAACCTAACAATCTTCCACTTGGAGATAAACAACTGCACTATACCTATACCTATACATCATCTAATCTATTTCTTAGCTTGTATCCCTCTTCAAGATCAATACTGAAGACCAACCACCACAACACCTGTGGTGCACCTCATGTCATCCAAGTAACCTGCCACATCCGCATCTACAAACACATATAGAAAATAACTTGACCCTGCATAGTATGTGCACCTGCTACTAGTCCCTCTCAGATACCTGAGAATCCACTGAACTGCCCTCCAATGCTTTTTTTCTAGATCAACTCTAAACTTTCTAACAGCTCCCACTGCGTGGGCAAACCCAAGTCTAGTACGCATGTACTTAACCTCATCATGTGAATCAGGACACTTATTCATAGAACTATCCTATCCAGTGGTGTGCTAATCAATTTCACACAATCATCCAGAGACAAAATCAACCTGTGATCTCCATGTCTCTAGAACACACTTATGCCAAAAAAAATTGTTGCTCCAAATTACTCATGACATACCACTGAACTAACTTTACCTTTAGTTCAGCAAAACCCTGCATGTATGAACCTACAATAAGCTCATCATACACATACAGTAATAGGATAATGTCACAACCATCATCTACCTGGTAAAAAAAACCATAGTAGTTACACTGACATTGACTAAAGCCATGTTTTGTCATCCACCTGTCAAACTTGTACCACTGTCCTATAGCTTCCTCAGGACCATATGACCTGGCCTTCCATCTCACCTATCCATTCTCTCTATTATTTAACTAAGGTATTCATTCATCTTTCAATGTTTTCTTCCAGCTGGTAACCCTACCAAATCTCTCGTTTGGTTCTGCATCCTATTCATTCCATGCTCCCACTATTTCCTGGATCCTTCCTGCTCTACAGTGAGCAACGAGTATAAAGAAGAGGAACAATGAATTTGAGGCTTACTTACCCTTTCAGTCCTCCATATGGGCATTTGAGACTCCTTGACAGCTTGTTGTCTGCCCAAAATCTATTTCAGTGATCGACCTCGATCACCACACAATCTACATCCGATCGATGTCGATTCCATGCGACTGTCCTTTCTGTTGACACTGGTTTTTTGATCGACATCGGTCTTACCTGGTCATCGACGTTAGTTCCATGACTGACATCGGTAGCCACCCTGCCTGACACCACTGGCTCTGGTCTGCACATGACCGACATTAGCATCTATCTATTCGACGCTGGTTCCTCCTAACTGACGCCGGTACCTGTGTTCTCCTGTGAGTGATGACTTTTTACCTGCGAGCTCTCTTTGGATCAAAACCCTGTCCAAACTGCTCTGCTCAGAGTTATTTAGTCACATTCGCTGTTCTCTATCCATCATCTCCTCCATAAACACCAAGGCTTTCCAGTTCCTAAGTCTGTCAAAGACATCTGACTTTCGCTTAAGAACATGCATCTTCTTCTTGCTCATGTGACCAAGCCTACAAAGCCACATCTTTGCAACAAAAGAAAAATCAGTAATATAAGTAGATAGATAAAGGATACCTACTTTCTTACCACCTGCTAATTCAAGTGCATTCACTGTGAGAGTTTTTGTGCATCTCTCATCACCTAACTTTCTTGAAGCAATTAGCCTTATCTTTAGAATCGAGACCTGCATGACCTCTTTCAACACCCATGTGTTGGTTGCTTGCAATTTTAGCTTCACTTCCCCTTTGCCAAAACTTTGACAAGGCACACCAGCTCCTAAATAAATCTTTCCAAAGTCTCCAAAGACCTTAACATGGAAAAATACTCTATTTCAAGCTGCATGGAAAGAGGCAATAAAATCTATAAAACAAGATTCTACTTTATCTAAGGAACATCCCAGAGCATCTTGTGCAACAACACCTGCAACATCTGCTTTTTTAGTTCCTTCATGCTGATCTTTTACCAACCAATAATTTTTCTTTACCTGCTCTTTCTTTCCATAACACCGTAATTGACCATTCATATTTTTTAATTCCTCCATTCTTAGCTTACTTTCTTCTACCATTGCTATACTCCCACTCAATCATAAACCTCTGAGAGTGACCTGTAATCAAATACAAACCTACTCCCTGCAACCTTAGCTCTGATACCACTTGTTGGGATCCGAAAAGCATAATTGATTACCAAGCAACTTAAATATGCAAAATTTAAATAGAATCACAAGTAACTAGAATTCAAAAATAACACAGAATACGAGAGACAATACCCAATTGTATTAATACTCTTTTAGAAGGAAATACAACAAAGAAGATGCCACCTTCTTTCTTACACACCTCTAGGGCTCCCACACCTCTAGGGCATAAATAGTAAATCTCTTCAAGAGCTCACTCTCTCTCTTACGGTCTCAACACACAACTCAAACACAAAGTTAGTGTTCACCTCCAACCAGTTAGTATCACTACTGCCAATACACTGAGTATACACACATACTCAACCGAGTAGACAATGCACTCCAAGTAGATCTCCCATGAACTTGCAATAACCTGCAACTCAAATGATCTTACTTTGGAAGGATCTACCTTACCTTCCTCTATTGCTCTCTGACTGAGTACACACCGTACTCCAAGTAGATCTCACTCGATCTTGTTACCTGTTGTGTTGCTGATCTCCCTGATCTTGCTGCCACCTGCAGATCAATCTGATCTTACACACCTACCGACCAACCTAGTTTTACACTCTTGCAAACCTAGATCTTGCACACACAAACACCTACAGATCAATGATCTTACTTACCATGTAGATCTCCAAATGTGGCCTTGCACACCTGCCAACCAAGATCATACATACATGAAGAATCCTTTTGATTTTCCAAACCAGCACCCACACTTGGCACTATGGCACTAGGAGGAACACACCATGCTCTCTTCACTCTGAAGGAGCTAATTTTGCTCTCTTACTCTCTAGCACAAATTAAAATATAGCTCATGAGTCTATTATATAGATCCCATGCAAACAATAATTAGACATATAATTATAATAATTAGATTCACAGTGTCAAATCTATAATTGGCCTTCTACATGCAAATAATCGGTTCATTAACTAAGTGTTTGTGCAACTGACAGTTTTGGAACTGCATAGGCGACTGACATAGGTCCCTGTCTGCCTGGAGGTGACCGACGTCGGCCGACTCCTAACCGATGTCGGTTGCTTTGCTCACTGGATATGACCGATGTCGGTTGATCAGACCGACGTGGGTTGCTCTGCAACTCAGCAACCTCCTTCCCTGTTTGCATTAGTGAAGCTTTTAGCTCCACAACCTAACATTTCTTTACCTTAATGCATCTATGATTATATTTAGGGACATCAATATGTAACCACTATAATAAAATGTGTACAAAACCATGAGTCATGAAACCAACCATACATTTCTATGGGTTGTAAAAAATGTGTATTTTTTATCCCAAAATTTCAAAATTTGCATATGTTATATAATTATACGTGTGGGGTTATACAATACCTAAGGGGTGTAAATCATACAAAATATAAAACATGTATCTAACAATCTCCCTCTTTTTAATACTTTACACACTCATACATTTCTATGGGTAAAAAACATGGGTTGTCGAAAATGTGTGTTATCCCAAAATTTTAAAACTCGTATATGTTATCCAATTATACTTGCAAGGATATACAATACACAACGGATGTAAACAATTTAAAATATAAAACACATATCCTACAATCTCCCACTTTTTTAGCACTTTACATAGGGGTCACAACTACATACTTTTAGTAGTTAATGATAACCATGCCCATTTATCTTCTGCACCAAGAAAATTTCTCAGTACTCACAATTTTTGTCAACGAATCAAAAAAATATCCAATTTATCAAATTTTTATAACATCACCTTATTGTATTCAACCTTTTTCACATCAATATTCTTCGACTGAGCATAATAAGTGGGGTTATTTTCCAAACAAATTTCACTTTGACTATCACAATCTATCCTTATTATTTTTTGTAAGAAATAAACAATTGAATACAACCTCTATAGCCATGGGGCATCCTTATTTGCAGGAGTAACTACCATATACTTGGCCTTTGTAGTTGAGAATGAAACAAATGTCTACCTCTTTCTCATCTAGTTTCTTACTCCAAAAAATAAGTTAAACACATAACCACTTGTAGATATTCGGTAATCAATATATCTAACCTTGTTAACATCAACAAATCCTTGTAGATTTATTATTTTATTTTGCCCAAATGTCCTTTGATATCACATTGCATGATATAAAGTGTTACCTATATATTTAATGATACTCTTTACATCAATCCAATTCCCCTTTCATAGGTTGGAAATATATCTACTCACAATTCCCATTACATGTGTAATGTCAGGTCAAGTACAAACCATAACATACAATAGAATTCCAACAATACTTGTATAAGGAACTTAAGACGTGTCCTTAATCTCTTCTTGTGTCTTAAGACACTGTTAAATAAATAATTTAAGACCAACATGAAAGGGAGTATTCACAAGTTTACATTCTTGCATTCAAAAATATCATATTAACACATTTCCTCTAATTCAATTATAATTTCCTGTTTGGTCTATCCCTATTAATTTTCATGACTAAAATTAATTTTGTAGCACCTAGATCCATCATATAAAACTAAAATTTAAAATTCTTAATCATTTCCTTGTTTTTACCAATTAACTGCATATCATCCACATAAATAACTATAATAACAAAGTTATCATCAATGTGTTTAAATTATATATAGTGATTAGATTTGCTTTATATAAACCCAAGTCTAAAAACATAAATATCAAACTTATGAGTCCACATCCTTAGTGATTTATTCAAGCCATAAAGAAACTTATTCAACCTGTATACCAAGTTCCCATTTCCTTTTAATTTAAAACTTTATAGCTACACCATGTAGATCTCTTGCTCAAGATCCCCATGCGAGTGTATTGTCTTTACATCCATCTGATCTACTTCAAGAACAAAAAAAAACAACAATATCCAAAATAAATATAATAGAAGTTAATTTAGTAAAAAGGGAAGAAAAAATATCAATGAAATCACTTCATTCCACTTGTTAAAATCCCTTTTCTACCAAGCGAGCTTTATGCTTCTCCATTTTTCCTTCTGCATTATACTTATTATTAAAAACCCTTTTCTAGCCAATAGGATTTTTATTATCATGTAATTTCAATAAGTTCCATGTCATATTTTTATCCAAGGACTCCATTTCTTCATTCATGGACTTCTTTTAGTATTTATTTTCCTTAGAATCAAGGGTCTCCCCCATAGTCTTAACACGGGGGATTCACTAATTAAACTGGTGTCATATCATGTTCATTCATAGGATACTAATTAATACCCCAATTTATATTTATACCTCTCAATAATATTATATTATCAAAACCCCTTCCCTATACACCATGATAATTATTAAATATCCCTTATTTTACCAGATATCCACAGTACCATTTTTTCCTATGACATTTTCAATAACCCTTTTTATTTCTATGTATTTCATTTTGAGTTATATATTTGACATTAACCACAACATTTAATCATGGTGTCACTTAATTTTTTTTTGAAAGCTATTTAGACTCTTAAAAAGAAAACAAGGTCTCACAATACCTAGTTTGATGTCTCTCTTCCTTTCTACATTGCATGATGAATGCATGACTACGTATATAAGGGACTTATTAATTGTTTATAAAATTTCATTTTTAAGGAATCCTCTACCTAGTTCAATAAACAACTATTTCCAAACTACTAAAAAAATATAAACCATAATATCCCTTAAATAACTAGAAAGCAAGGAATCACCACTACTCAAGGTAAGGATCTAACATAGTAATTTAAGTTTATTTTAGATATGAATATTAGGAATGAGTAGAAATTGTTTTCAAAGCACATTAATTTTTCCATCAAATCATTTATGGGTTTGTGGGTAGCAAGGTTCTCAAGCAATCTAGTCAGTGGTCATTATGATTTATTCTCCTAAACACTGGTGTAGGGTAGAACATTATAGCAAGATATGAGATAGTTTCATGCATGGAGAAAGGAAATGCTAATTTTTGTACACATTTTCTCCATCGAGAGTCCTTATTATCTTTCACATAATAAACTAAAATTATAAAAAGTGTATTCTTACTACCACCTGTAAATTTATTTACCATGTTTGGTCTACTAATTGTACTTCCAGATTTATCATGTTTAGTCTACCAACTATTTTTACAAATTAAGAGATATATATAATCTAAAAATATATATTCTACACAATAGTATTTACCTTCATGCATCCATGGTGTTCCCATGTGAGTGTGGATGGCCCCATTTACCCATCCATGGTGTTCCAACCCACCCTTACCGATACACACAAAATGATTGAAAGTGATTTTTTATCAAATGGTGATCAAAAGGGGCAATTCATGATGTGTGTATTTTTACTCAAACCCTCTTTCCTATATAGGTGTGGTTTTTTTAAATGCAAGTCTTAAGTATAAATAACATAATTGGGAATGTCTTAGTAGTAGATTGTATCTATTACTAAGATGATATATACTTTAAGGTATTTTAGGCATAACAAGAAATCATCTAATCATAGCACCATGATAAAATTCATATTTTTTAAACAAATATACAACTTAGAGTTGTCAACAAATGCTACTAAATCAAGATATGAGATAGTTTCATGCACAGGGCAAGAAAATGATAATTTTTGTACACATTTTCTCCATCGAGAGTCCTTGTTAAATTTCACATAATAAACTAATATTATAAAAATTATATTCTTAATACCACCTGTAAATTTATTTACCATGTTTGGTCTACCAAATGTACTTCCAGATTTACCATGTTTAGTCTACCAACTATTTTTCCAAATTAACAGATACATATAATCTAAAAATATATATTCTATACAATAGTATTTACCTTCGTGCATCCATGGTGTTCCCATGTGAGGGTGGATGAATCCATTTACCCATCCATGGTGTTCCCATGTGAGGGTGGATGAATCCATTTACCCATCCATGGTGTTCCATCCCACCCATACCCATAAATACAAAATGATTGAAAGTGATTTTTTATAAAATGGTGATCAAAAGGGGAAATTCATGATGCATGTATTTTTACTCAAACCCTCTTCCCTATATAGGTGTGGTTTCCTTAAATGTAAGTCTTAAGTATAAATAACATAATTAGGAATTTCTTAGTTATAGATTGTACTTATCACTAGGATGATATATACTTTAAGGTATTTTAGGCATAACAAGAAATCATCTAATCATAGCACCATGCTAGAATTCACATTTTTTAATAAAAATACAACTTAGAGTTGTCAACAAATGCTGCTAAATCAAAACTTGTTCACAAATGGTTATTGTTATTTTATTTCCCAAAATTTTTAATTGTTGTTAAGAGAATGTAATATTTGAAATCAATTGTCAAAATTGGAATCTCCACTACTTAAAGTATTTTTTTAGTTTCTTTTATAACCTGTAGGGAACATGATTTATTGAGGTATTTTTACTTGTAATAACAATAGGAAGATACACTCATATAATTATAACATTTCATAGTAAAGATCAATTGCTACTAAAACTGCATTCTTTTAGTCATGTTTTCATATTAGAGCTCAAAATTGGTGAACTAGTTTCTACCACTACCAAAATTATCTATATCCAATTCTAAAGTTCCATTACTAGTTAGAAATAATAAGGAAATAAATTGTATTAATGTCCACAGATTGCCATCAAAGTTGGTATAAGGTCATATAATATTCTATACCCTTAAGATTTCAAGTAGCAAGTCTCTTCATTTATACATATTACCACTTGTCTAAAAATATCAATATGTTATTAATTTCTCATGACGAGATAACAAAAATATACTTCTAAAAAACATGCTATATACAAAGTGTATATTTTGTAAATAATCATGAATACAACTAAAGTTTATTACTTAACACACTATACATTAATAGGGGTTTAACCACAAACAATATCACTCGGTCATGGAGGATTCATCTATTACTATATCGAACTAATCTATCATCAATAATATTTTATGATAACTCTAATCATATAAGTTACATGTCATAGATACAAGGTGAATGGTAAGGTAATTTTAGTTTTAGAATTTATATTATACTTTTCATTACCTATAGCCCTCCAATATTTTTGTATGGTATAAAATGGAAAACCTATTAGTTATAGATGTTCATAAGCATGACTTTATAACAACCTAACATTTACTACATAATTTATTCCAACCCACACAATCTATAAAATAGTCTAAGCTAGCTTCAAGTTGGAAGGTTTATTGCTAAAAATATTATTACGAAAGTGCAATGATCTACAGATCAATTTATGACACAATTATTATGTGTTTGCATACATATCATAGTTAAATTTCCTCAAAAAACTTTGGTATCACAAAATGTAATGGTTGTGGCATATGAACATTGAAGGCTTTTTGAAAATTCTTAGAGATCATTAATCAAATTTAGTAGGAATGTGTAGATCCAAATCCAACAACCTTTCAATGATTTATAAC